>WKFP01014130.1:400977-436149 GCA_011057875.1 Pterocles orientalis | reverse complement strand
AAGTTGCACCAGGGGAGGTTTAGGCTGGAGATTAGAAAAAATGTCTTCACTGCAAGAGTGATGAGGCATTGGAACAGGCTGCCCAGGGCAGTGGTGGAGTCACCATCCCTGGAGGGGTTCAAGAAACGTGTGGATGTGGTGCTTGGGGACATGGGTTAGTGGGTTGGGTGGGGTTGGGTTGACGGTTGGACTTGATGATTCTTGAGGTCTTTTCCAACCTTAATTATTCTATGATCTCTATTAAGGAGAGATGATAAAACCTTTTATCAAGGTTGAATTTCTCAAAATGCCTGTCCATGCCCGCTGTGGCCATCTCACAAGATGCCTATATTGCAGTCAGCGTGGGAAGCCAGTTCTTTCTCTCTCATGTATGTGATCCCTGTGCTCCACAGGAGCATTACTGAAATGGCACAGGCAATTTTAAAAGGTACCGTGATTTCTGTACAAGTTGTACAGAGAAGACAGCTGGAGGTTTTTTGTGCTATCAAATGAGCATCTTCTGGTGAGGGTTGCATTCTAATAGGAAAGAACGGCTGTAGGTGGAAGTAGTGCTGTGGAGATACCATTGTTATTCTCAATAGAAGTTTGCCATCTGGCATTATCTACTGAGATCCCTGCTGGGATACAGGGAAGGTTGGTTGTTCTCTGGTTTAAGAGTCTGGAAGTGAAGGGGATCATCTCAAGCATATGAGTCAACGCGGATCTTTGGAGATAGGCAGCTGACAGAGTTGAAGAGGAGGCCGCTCCCTGCATTGGGAAAGCTCATTAGCTGTGTTGTTCAGAAGTGCAGCTTTGTGTTGCACAACAGCAAAACCAAAAGCTTGGCCAAGCCCATTGATGAGCAAGAGTTTATCATTCTCATTCAAACAGATCGGGAGACAGAAAACATAACGTGCCCGTGCCTTGCAAACCGAGATAGCTCAGCTGTGTGAAACTGCTCAGTTCATAAAGGGAATGGGTGAAGGTGCAGTCAAAGTAAACCGGGAACTGGAGCTCGATAGTCAGAGGAGCCGAGGGACATCTGTACAGGCAAGCCTGAGGAAATAGCTAATGACTCACTGCCTGGCCTTCTGAATTCACAGTCATTGCTTGCTAGAAAAAATCGAGATACTTTCTCAATAGATAGCTGGGTTGCAATATTCTTGTCTTCCGAGTGTTCTGTTTTCAACAGAGGAAGGAGGTATGTTTCACTCTTGAATTGGAAGTTAGGAGTGTGTGCTCTGGTGTTTCATTTTAGGCTCTCAATTTATGTATTTTTTTAGTCAGCTCCTTTAAAGAAAAGCTTTGGGACAGAACCTGGTTGTGAATGTGAATTTTTAATTAGAGCCAGTTCAAAGGGTTATTTTAGTAAGATGCATGAGGAATGCTTTTTCACAAAGGAGGTAGTTGCTGTTGTGTTTGACAGGGCTTGGGAAGCCTGGCTGAAGGTATTCTGTTCCAACTTCATAAGCAGATTCACAAAAGCCTTGATACATGAAGTCTGCTAGTGTATTACAACTTCTTTCCCTTTCCTTTTCCTTTTTTGTTCCGTATGTTTTGCTATTCCTTACCTCGCATCTTGTTTACAACAGACGAGTCCCTTGAGGTCTTTTCATAGAGTCTGTTGCTAGTTTCATCTGTCAAAGAAATGAAAAATAGAGCGTGTAAGATTTCTTTTGTGCAGTACTACTTGTTATTGTCGGGCACTTAGTGGGTAGATAGGTGTTTCCAAATGTCGGATGTTATCAAGTGTGTGAGGAATTGCTCTTCTGACACAAACCCTGCCTAGCTGAGAGATGTGAGCAACTGCGTGGAAAGCTGTGGTAAAATATGTCACCTATCTTGATAAAGATAGCAGTGGCAGTTTCTTGGGCAGCACTTGGTGCAAGGCTGTCTTACTGCCTACGGCTGGTAGTTGCATAGCGGACAGGTGGAGAACAGCTAGAAATGGAGTGGAAAAGGAGTCCTGAGAAAATACAGAAAATGACTTATTTTTGCCTATGTGGGATACAACATGGCCTCAAAGGATTAGACATTGAAAGGAAAAAAAGAAAAGGAGATGAAGGTATTTTGAAAGTTTGTGGTGTTAGGAAGAAGAGTTTAGCTTAGCTTGGAGGGAAGGAATGGGCAAGGAGTCATGGGAACAGGGTTGGCGGTTGGGTTTAGCAGAGACGAGACAATCTGCCTTCTCTTTGGTGGGTTTGGGAGTACTTTCAGTGTGGTTGAGTCTAGGTTACAGTTGCGTCTATGTAAATTGTAGTAAGTCTCTGCTTTCGGCTGTATGTTGTTTCTTGGGTTTTGAACTGGGAAATGGCATTGGACTCTGAGGGCTAACCTCCGCCAGAAAAAACTTCCCTCCTCAAATTACAAAGGAGCTTAAGTGACACGTGGCTTATTTCTTCTTTAACTTATTTTGGGTTAAGCTGGCACACCGTTTTGTTATTCATAAGACCTTGAGCTGACTGCCTTGGGAGAAAAAAGATGTTCTCATGCCCAGGCTCTGGTATGCCAAGCTTTCAGAGCAGGTTTTTATGATCCAAATTATAAACTCGTGAAAAGTAGGGTTTATAGTGGAAAGAATGACAGAGCTTTAATTGCAGCTGTGCTGTAATAGAGTAGTTTGTAGTGAGCTACGAACCATCTAAACTGCACTATAACCTACGGTTGGAACATCTTGGATTTAGCCTCACAAGCCTTCCAAAGACTTGCCAGTGCGAGTGCCTTGCTCAGGAACTTGCTGGTTTGTGTGTTGTTCTCTTGTACCGTGTCAGGGTTGAGGTTGTTTATCTCTTGTGTGCTGAAGATAGTTTGGGTCTCTGTTTGTGATTAGGTGCTGTGGGTTAAGGCCACCACGCAGCCTCTGAGTCCCTCCTCCCCTCTGGTGGGATGGGGAGGAGAATGGGAGGAACAAAGGGTAAAACCTCACGGGTTAAGGAAGGGACAGGGAGGGTTCACTCACCACTTGCCTGGTCATGGGCGAGAAGCAGTCTTGAATTGAGGAAAAACATAACAATTTAGTGTGACAATCAAGATAATGAGAAAAAGAACTGTATATTAAAAAGGCACCTCTCCCCTACCCCTCCCTTCTTCCCGGGCCCAAAGGTTTTGTTCCCATTTCTCTACCTTCTCCCTCCTGGTGGCACAGGGGCAGGAATGGGGGTTGTGGTCAGCCCATGTTGTCTCTGCCGCTCCTTCCTCCTCAGGGGAGGGCTCCTCACAGCTTCCCTGCCCCAGCGTGGGGTCCCTCTCATGGGAGAACCCTTCACAAACTGCTCCAACGCGAGTCCTTCCCACGGGCCGCAGTTCTCCACTGACTGCTCCAGCGCAGGTCCCTCCATGAAGTCACGGCCTCCTTTGGGCACAGTCACCTCCTCCAGCCTGGCGTCCTCCACAGGTTCTCTCACCAGCTCCTGAGGATCTCCCGGCTCTCGGGCAGGGGCTGGGCAGCGGAGGCTGGGGCTGTGGCAGCAGATCCGGTTGTGGTGGAGGCTGGGCAGACAGCTGGAAGGGCTGGGACCTGCCCGGGGCTGTGTCTTAAATCTGTTGTTCGCAGAGGTGCTGCTGGGTCGGCCTTGGCCAGAGGCGGGTCTGATTTGGAGCTGGGGGCTGGGGGAGCTTCCGGCAGTTTCTCACGGGGGCCACTGGAGCTGGGGGAGCTTTTCGCAGTTACTTACAGAACCATCTTTGTAGCCCCTCCAGCACCCCACACCACAACAGGTGCTTATCTGGGAAGGGAAAAAGAGGGGGAAAAAAGAAGGGAAAGAGATTTCTCTTTGACCCCAGGTGTAGCCAATTCTGAACACTAAGAGCAGACTCCAGCGATCCCTGTTGATTGTGCCAGAGTAAGTTCTGCACCTCTGCTGCAACTGTCCATTCTTGTTTTCATTATTCAGGTTTTGTGAGCTTAGGCAGAACTGTTTATAGTCGTGAAGTTGTTTGTGTGTTAAACCCAAGTGGCTCATCTGTAGCAGGACAGAAGATTTTGCTTTTGTTGTTCTTTTGAAACCTGGAAATAGCTGGTTGGTACCAGCTGATAGTGTCCCATTTCAGAGAGAAAATAACTTTCTGCCTTTCATGTTTTGGAAGCCTGCGTTGCTGCTAAAGAGTTCATACATTCCCCTTACTCCCAGCTTGCTTTGCCTTCCCACTGACAAAACCAATTGTATCTCTGAGAGATAGGAAGTGTAAACACACTTGGGTTTTGGTATCTCGGGCCTCCCTGGAAACAGCCGGATAATAAGGCAGAGGGCTGTGAGACAGCAGCCTTGTGTGAATCTCTCCCTTTTATTTGCTTAGGTAGCTTTCCCCCCTTGTTTAGAGTGTATGCATAATTCAGAGTTAATTGGTTTATGCCTTACTTGTGTGAATGTGCATCTTTCTTTTTTATTTGCAGGTTTGCTTGTGGGGCTGTTGTGAATGAGATGCATGAGGGAGCAAGCCATAAAGATTGCCTGTGTCCTGGTGGAATGCAGGAGCTCAGAACCAGTTAGGAGAGTAGTCACGTAGCTGGCTGTGTGTTCAATAGCAGACGGGGAGGAAAAAGAGGGGAGGATACCAGAGAAGCTCCTCTTGCTGAAGCTTTGGGATACTGAATGCAGGAGTGGGAGAGAATGGGGGTGGTTTGGGAACATTCTCAAGCTCTGTTAAATGTTTTTGCAGTTGGGAACCATGTGAATCCCAGAGCCTCGACTTGTGTTTATCCCTCCCTCTTTTTGCCTTTGATTTTTCAAACCGAAAACACAGATAATTAAGTCCTCTATTTTTGTCCACTCATCACTCTCTGCTTCATATAGTCAGCAAGAGGAGGCAGTAATATTCTGTGTTTCTAGTGATGGATCTCTGCCTCCTAAGTCTTCTGGGTCTTTATCTCACAAGACAATGTTTTCATTACCTACCCTGAAGATTCATCTGGACCCCATTTATAAAACTTCCATATTATGACCACATATCTTTAAGCGGGGAGTTTAGAGATACTCTAAATGTCCTGATTTTCAAAGCTCTCTTAGTTTGAAACTGCAGGTTTGAATAAGGGAAAATTTCTGCAGGTAATCAGGCAGCTGTTGGCAGTAAATTTATCCCAGCACATGAAGCCTCAGAGATTTGAATTTGGGAGCTGCTGTAGAAGTGGGTTAAATGGGAGGCTGGATTTAGGGCAAAAGAACAATTGTGTTCAGTTCACATATAGGCTAAGCAGAGGAAATGCAAATCATCCTCAGTGGTCTATCTGCTTGCCTGTGGAAGCAAGTTAAGGCTGAGTTTACACATGCCTGAGGATCGTGGTGCTGCAGTATGATTTAAATTCAGTGGTGGCTAGATGGATTGTCATGCAGTTGGTATGTCTGGTAAGGATAAGGCTCGGTTAGAACAATGTTCAGAAATTGTGTTAACGAAGTTGAAGGGTGGGATAAGGGACTGATACTATTTGAGACAGAAAACTTCTACTTGTTAGTTTTACTGAGACTGCAGAAGTTGGCTTTTCCGGGAAAAAGAAACACATGTTTGTGGGATTTCTGTAAAGTACAAGTACTCTGGCATCAGCCACTATTATTTTGTTCTGATTTACGTAGTTTAGCAGAAGGTAGTAAAACAGCTCTTACAATTCTGTAATTGCCCAGCAAAGTGGCATCTGCTTTAGTAAGCTTCCTGCAGCTCACACAGGTTTGTCATTTTTTTAGTCAACGCTTCACATTCTCAGTTAGATAAAACACGTAAATTAAAATAAACAAACATCTTTAGTGGCCATGCTTCCAGTCTGTGTCTGTGTCCATTTACGCACCTCATCCTAGATGGCACCATTGTCCCTCAATCCGGGAATAGGTTCATGCCCGGTCAAGATCCACCTTCTGACCTTTAATGCAGCTCTGTACAGAAAGGGGTGCATGGTTTGCAAAAGCTAGCAGCCCTCCTTGGAGAGATTGCAGGCTTTTGTGCAGGTTACAACAAAGAAGAAGTTACACAGCACTCGCATATTGGTCAATTTTTATCTACCGGACTGGTGGCAGGTGTGCTCATGGTTAATTCATCACACAGAGGTGGTCCCACATTGGCATGTAGGATCTTGGGAGGACATTTTTATGGTGCTAATTAGCCTTAGATTACCTTCGGGCAACCTTATCTCCTTCTCCCCCATCCCGCTGGTCATCTTGGTTGCCATCAGGTTGTTCTTTGTCATTCCTTTGTTATCTTGCTCATTTTTCACCCTGAGGAGCACAGCATGATCCAGGTCCAGTGTCTTTCCAAGTACAAGACACTGAGGATTGTACCAGATCCTAGAGTTGTTATTTTTAATCTTGCTGCTTTCCTTTCCAGCCTGACCCTAGAGATGTGCATTTTCTGCAATTTTACAAGGCTCTTTGTCCTTCTTTTGCTCAGATCCTGCTTGACCCCATGTGTCAGATGTCCGTTAGGCTCTAGGGGGTCACCGGGGTGGCTGGTGACTTGGGCTGCGTGCACAATACAGCTTTTTTGTTTAGCCTATGGCTGGGGGAAGCCCTGCAAGTTAAAATGAGCCTGCTCCCCCAGAAGGCTGAGTGGATTTGCTTCCCTTGTCCACTTGTTGGATGTCAGTCCCTACTGGGGATTTGTTCTGGATCTCCACATTCTTCCTGTTAAACCTACGCTGCCTGGCATAAGGTGATTGCAGTTTTCTTGGGAGGAAAGGGAAGAGTAAATATGACTCTAAGCTACTGGTTAAACTCTTGTGAAAGGAGCAAGTCCTGGCCTCTCTCCTCAAAGGACAGTTAATGTGTTTGAAATGTATTATAGTGACACTCTTACATAATAGAGACAGCCAGCAATCAGCGGCAAAGAGCAAATGAGCTCCTGTTCAGCTCTGCCATCTGGGTCCCTTTCCCTCTTTGTACAGCCAGTAATAGTTCTCTAATAATGTCTATTGAAAAACCCGTGGATCTAATGTGAGTCATGCGTTCAGGATAATGAAATTCCAAGTGAAATATTGTTTCTCTGATTTCTGTTGAAGTTGGCTGAGATGAGGCTTTCTGTAAATTACTTGTCTGGGCTTGCAGGTCTTGCCTTGCGTAAATAGTGTGTTGTGTTATTTTATTCTGGGTTAGGTGCCTGGGAGGTTGTACTCTGCTGGCTTGGATAGGGAGTTTGAAAAAGCACCACTGCAGCACTAAGCAACATTTATAAGTTTTATTTGTTCATATTAGTTACAGACTCCTAAAACATTCTTGAGCTCAGGTTTGTTTTTCTACTAAGGTACGAAACAACTTGAAATGTTCTGGTAAGAGGCTGTAAACTAAACACCGAGATGTTAAGAAGGGTAACTGGTAGAAAAATTTTTGCTACAATGTGCTAAATGTTTTTAGAACTTAAATTGATTCTGAAATCTCTCTTCAGTCAACAAAAAAAAAGACCCAACCAAAAAAAAACCCCAAAACAAAACAACAAACCAAGGCCATTCAAAAATCCCAGGGAAAATTGTAAATTTGGGAGATAAGTTGTTTTATATTTGTCTTTAGCTTTTATCGATGTCATCTCTCAGTTCCTCCCCAGCCAGACCGGCTAGAAGTTTGTGCTCATTTTTGAAACTATTGTATGGAAAGCTTCGCTTTAACTAGATCCCATAATTGGGACTTTGTGAGCTTTGGAAGCTAGTACTTACTTAGAAGATTCTGTTTGGCTTGGACGTGATCCAAGTGCCTTCTCTGGAGTGAAATCCTTCCTGTTAAATGCTAGAATGGAGCAGAATTTGCTGGAGGAGTACACGTCCCAGAAGAGATGAAGTTTGGTTAAGAAGAGGGGCAGTGGGGCGAGGATGCATAGGGGGTGTCTATAGACGTGCATATATACCCGCAGACATCTGGAAGGTGCTTGCCAAAGAGAAGAAGCCCCGGCAGCAAACAGTTCCACATCTGTGTGTATTTTCCCTAAACCGAGCAATGCAAAGGAAAATCTGGAGGATTGACCCTGAACTTCAGGCTGTACCTTCTTAATTGCCTTTCAGCTTTTGGCCCTAGCGCGAGCAGGCTGATAGCCATTGATACAGCCCCGAGTGGAAAGGTTGTAAAATGCCTCCAGAAGATGAGCAGGCGTCCTTTGCTTGTGTTATTGGGATAAGTTGTATGGGCTTGCCTGGGGAGAAAGGTGTGACAAGAAAGGAGGTTGGCCCCATCTCTGTCTCTGCTTGGGAATGCTGGGAGAAGAGGTTTAAGCCTAGCTGGGCCTCCTGGGGAGGTCTCTGAAAACACTGAGATAAGTAGTGATTGGGGATCTTTTTGTTTTTTTGGCTCGTGAAGTTGCCCCTGGGCTTACAGCAGGGCACCAATGCCCTTATGTTTATTTTTTCAAAATTTCATGTCTCGAAGAAGCAGGGTGGAGCCCCAATTTGTGTGCAATTTGGGAAGCCCAGGCTGCTGACTAGATGGAAAAAAAATAAATCTGCTTAAAATCTCATGTTGTATTGTGTTGTTCCCTTTCCGTCCTCTTGCTTCAAAGTCAGTCTAAGAGACTTGGAAAACCTACAGCTAATAAAACTACTAGGAAAGAAGAGATCTGTTTTCAGTTAAATATTTCTGTACTGTAGCTCCAATATCATGTTTGGATTCATGCCTCACTTAAAGGGCTGGGAGCATTTAAAAAATACATCTCCAAAAGCTTCCCACTGGATTTTTTTTTTTTTTAATTTCCCTTTGTAGGCAAGGGATTGCTAGAGTGGCAGCAGATTTCTTTGTTGTAAAATCCAGAAAGCTGAAAGTAGCCGTTGTGAAAGACTGAAGCAAACACACCCCCTCCTTCCTTTCCCCCTGCAAATGAATTCTCTTCCTCGTGCTGTTTGCAAAGTGCAAGTGGTATTGCTAATTTCTGAGAATAATGTGAAATGTCCTTAGGATTTATTGAGTTTAGTGCTGCTAAGCTGTGGAACTGGGCAGGGCTGGCAGGAACAGTTGGTTTCCTGGGTTGGTTGGCTGCTTTTCTTAATTTTCCTCAAGAAAAACATTTGATGGGACAGCGAGGAGCTGTACAACCCAAGGGAGCTGGTAGAAATGGGGGAAATGCCAGCTTCTAAGGAGGAAAGTTTTGGAAAAAGATTTTCCAAATTTAACATGAACTAGTCTTTAGTCTTGGTCAACCGCGTTATCTTGGTCAATCTTATCACACCTTTTTCCTGTTGGGAGTTTTCCCTGCTTCGGCAGGAAGTCTGACCGAGTAGTGCTGTCAACCGCATGTCTACCTTGTCCTCTGACCTAGTGCAGGTTATGCCGCAGGTTTGTCATTCTTGCAGATTTTTCTACCAGGCGTTTTGTCTTCTGGATGTGGGAGGTTGGAACCTCCTGCTTCCTTTTTGCAGCATCCAGACTCATCTTTTAAAAGTGACAATTGATGGGGTTTAAACTCTCTATCAAAACATAGTTTTGACACCGTTATCTATGAACTTAAAATATGTTGCTCTTTAATAATTAGTTTAAAACTCTTTCCGATCGTGCAGGTAGTGATCTGCCACAATTGCTAGCACCTGCATTCTCTCAGTTCATAGGGGAGAAAGGAAGAAGTGTTGTTAGGGCAAGCTCTGGTTCTCGGGGAGAAAGCCTGCACCTCTGCAGAGCCTGTCTACACACAGCTTGCTCAGCAGAGCCCTGAGCCGCTATGTTGAGGTTCAGTGAACTATCCTTAGATAATCTAGCTCTTAATTATGGGTTATATTTTATTTTCATATCGTTTGGTTTTGTTGCTCCCTTCTGGAAAGGGGAAGCAAAGTTATCTGAATTTTTCTGTATACCTTTTGTTGCTCCTGTTGGAAGTCAATGTAATTTTCTAGTTGTGTCCTCGGCAGCACTGGTTATTAGAGAAAAAAAAAGTTTTTATTTCTTCTGTGTTATATATTTGTTAATAAGATGTTTCTCTGAGTAACTTTCTCACTGGGGTTGATCTCACCTGCTCAACCTGTGCTCTGGTTTAACTTTTCACCTCTTCTTGGTGCCTGTCTGCTCATGTATTCCTGATTTTGTATTCTTAGGTTTTATATTCCAGATTTGCACTTGTCTTTACAGCAGTTACATGTGTTTTCTCTGTATCATCACTTTTGTTCTCAAAACCATTAACTTTAATTGGAGCAGAGACCGCCTTCTGCGGAGAGCCACCCGGAGTGTTCTCTCACTTAGACACTGAAGCATTCATTGGTAATCCCAAAATGGGAGGACTTTGTTGCTGTTTTCTGCTTTTAGACACACACTTTGGGAGATTGGTGCAAATGTCAGGTACATATCCCTTCTGTGAAGTCCTTTGCTCCAGTATGTTATTTAAATAAACCACCGCAAGTAGGAACTGAGACTGGTTTGCTGCTTTCATTTCTCATCACACGCATTTAGCTGTTCTGGTTAATTAAATGTCCCAGAGGGGCTTATTAATTGATTGTTTATCATATATTTTGTGTATGTCAAAGGTGAGCTGAATGAATTATAATTTTCCATTTCTTGCTTTGTCTCTGGATATTTTTCCTTTTTCATCGTGAAGGAACCGGGGACTGAGTCCTGTTTTGTCTGCAGGAGGGATGGGATTTTGCCCTGGGTTTTGTTGGGTTTTGTAACTATTAGTTTGAACTTGGGAGTGGTGATGAGAGAGAAGTTCAAGAGGATAGCCAAGAAAGGCCGGGCAGACCACAGAACCCTTGGGCTGCGGAGGCAGAATGGGGCTGAACAGCTTCCTGAGTGTTTGCTTCCAGACTGCATAGCCACAGACCAGCATTTTGAAATGTTTTGAAAAGATTTTTAAAGATTTTAAATGTTAATCTGGGTTTGATTCTTGCATTAAAACTATTGGTCTCTCACTTTTCTGATACCCTGATTTCAACTTTCAGAGCCTTTGAGGAGGTACAAATCTTACCACAGCGACGTTTATAGTACTTCGAGTGAAAGTCCATCTGTTATTTCTTCGGAACCAGATTTCAGGCAAGGTAAGCCCTGTGTTTGAAGAAAAGAAAAGAAAAAAAAAAAACCCAAACCACAAAAAAACCCCCAAACAAATTAAAAAAACCTAAAGAAAAAAGTTCAAGATGAAAAATAGCCCCCAAAAATATGAAGTTAAATCTGATGATCTCATGTAATTACAACACAGTGTATATGAGGCATATATCATTTAATTATTTTTATATCAGTGGGTTTTACAGTGAGGGTTGTATGGTTGATAATTTATAGGCTGAGGATTTAATGCATAAAAAGTACATAGTAGAAGCTCAATAAGTGTAGCATCTCGGATACTGCTACAGGAAGATGTACCAGCAAGGGACATAAAGCTATTACAAACAGGATAGCAGGTTAGTATATTACCAAAAAAAAAAAAAAAGATAAATTACAAGGAGGAGTCAGATTCCATTCCAGGGTCAAAAATTAAACACAGGAGCTCAGCAATATATATATATGTATGGGGTTTTTTTAACTGTTTGTGAAGTGGATGCGGAATGATTTTACCTAGCTGCTCTAATTCTCTTCTGAAGTGGTTTTGTGTGATGTCTCTGCCGTTTATATGTGTCAACTCATGACTGATGAAATGTGGCACCTTGGAAAGGTGTCTGTGCAATTGTGTGGGGTTTTTTTAGGCCATCCTTAGTCTTTTTCTTCAAAGGACTTGTGTAGTGCGTCTGTCTTTGTTGGGGGAAACTATACAATTACTTTGAAAACTGAAATCAACTTCATAATGCTAGTTTGTCCAGTGCAGTTGTGCTGAACATGTGAACCTGATTCCTTCTGAGTAATCTCATAAACCTGGTAAATCCGTGATTTTTAGGTGGGATTATCGTGTGTGCTTGGTTGCCCGGTCAGGTGTTAATTTCTCTTTTGGTTTGCTAGTGAGAAGAAATGAAGGTTTCAAGAGAGATGATGCCAGTGGTGCTTTGCCAAGCGCTGATGATATCTCTACATCAAGTCAAGCTAATTCTCAGAGAGCAAGGTAAACCGTGAAAACAAATGGCTTGGAGGGCTTGGTGTTTATCAGAGAAAGGGTTCTAACTCTGCGAGCAAATTTTTGACTCCCATCCCAGCTTCTGTTCAAAGTTAATAAATGGCATGTTGTACTTGAAAGAAATTAGCATTTCAGAATTAACGAATTGCTCTCTGAAGTGAAAGTCTTAACGACGCACGGTGGTGTAGCGGTAAGTATGCTGGTTAGGAGTCCGAATTCCGTTCCCATATTTAATGGAGACGGCGTTGTGCTCTATCGAGTTGTGATATCTGTCAGAAGGCCAGGAGCTATGTTCTGCTTGGAAATATTTAATCATTTTAATTTTGATTATACTTTTCTAAAAACAGAGGTTTTGAAATTATTGATATTAGTATGGATTATTTTGTATTTTTTTTAATGTCATAAATGCAGTTTCTTTGCAACAAGTCCAAAGCCATACATTAGGTTGGTTATTCTGGGGAAACCCTTAGTTTATGTTGTTGTGTTTGGAAGGAGATTTTTTTTTTTTTTTTGCATAACCTCGGCACTGATTAGCCAGGCAAATTCACTGACAATTTACAGGTTCTGAAATTAATTTTGCCATGCTGTATATTTGAATACTACATCTGTTTGTTGGCTTGCTTTTTCTTTTCTTTTTTCAAGCACTGTTCGTCAGTATTCTTTTAAAAAGTACGCTCTGCTTTGTGTATCACCTTAGTACAGCGTCTTTGTATAGCAGAAGTGTGTCTTCCAGTCTCAGTGTTTGAGAATTTGTATTGACATGGACCTTTTCAATAGAAAAACGTTATTTTTCTAGTCTCTGCCAGCTGCTGAATCACCTTGGAATACTTCATCAAAATGATTAAAATATCTTTGCGAGGGAAAGACACGTGTTTTCCCCCTCTTCCCTCACCACATGACACCAAAGCCTTCTCTCGGCAGCTTTTTGTGTTGTTTGGGGTAGATCAGGAGGAGGATTGCTGCTGTGCTTAATATTTTAGGATATCAGAGACTCATAGAATGGTTTGGGTTGGAAGGGAGCCTAGAGACCATCCAGTGCCACCCCCTGCCATGGGCAGGGACACCTCCCACTAGCCCAGGTTGCCCAAAGCCTCATCCAGCCTGGCCTTGAACCCCTCCAGGGATGGGGCATCCACAGCTTCTCTGGGCAACCTGGGCCACTGCCTCACCCCCCGCACAGGAAAACATTTCTTCCTAATGTCTAGTCTAAATCTCCCCTCTATGTATGTGTGTGTGGCGTAAGTTGGGTGGGAATCCTGCCCTAGCCTGTTGGAGAAACTCAGAGTGTCTGAAGGTTGGAGCTGTTCCAGGGGATGCGGCAGGGCTGTCAGATGTATCCTCCGTGTTCCTTTAGCCTATGGGGTGATGTGCAGTGAGTGGGGCTTAAAGCCATGCTTTGGACATGGAGATTAAAATAAATGAACTTAGTGCTTCTCTGCACTATATTGTGCTCCTTCAGTGGATGTGAGCCAGGCAGGGCCTCAGATGAGCTGCATCTGCATGCAGATGAACGAGAGAACAGTCCCTTGGACATTTTACAGCTTTCGGTGATGTGCTGAGCAGCTGCATGGATTTTCCTACTACTTGTACTTTGCCTGAAAAACTCAAAGTCGTTTAGAAATACATATATTGCCGTTTCTTGCAGGGTAGAGGTATTTAGGCATTCCTTAGCTGGGTGAAATCCAGCCTGTCTTGACAGATGAGGATTTTGCTAGTATGTGAAATTTTAGGGCAAACTTCCACGGGCTTGGGTTACAGGTTTATGTTCCGTGTAATCCCGTTAAAGAGGTGTAAATTTCTGCTTTGCATTTCATGCTGTTTTAGCCCCACACTAAAACGGCAAAGTAGACTGCTGCTGTCTGTACAGCTTTCTTAACTTGCCATTGTTTGTTTTTTTTTCTTCTGGTGAACACTGCGAAGTCAACCTCATTTCTACAGTAGCTTCGGCTTGAACCCAGGAAAGCTGCGGGTTCGACGCTGTAGCTATACATCAGAATAAAACAGCAGTGATTTGTGGATGCTGGTAGAGGACTTTGGTTTCTATTTACAGACTGTTTGAGAAACAGAAAGCAGTGTGTGGTATGCAGAGGAGTCACATGATTGTAAATTAATCAGGCCTATTATGAAAGTGAAGATGCCGTGGTAAAACACTACGTACTTTCTCATGGTTCATTTTCCATTATTTGACTTTATATTGCTCTGTTAAGACTGGTACCTTTGGAGGTAATTTGTTCAGGTGTGAAATCTAGAAGGAAACTATTGTTTCGTCGGTGCAGCATAGATTTATCGGTTGTGTTTAGTTATTGAATGAATTTCACATGGATGTAACTGTACAGTCTTACTTCAAGGCTTAGTGGTTTTTTGAATCTCCGGTTTCTGCTTGGTGCTTGGCCTCTTTTTGCCTTTGGTAAGAGATACCACTGTGCACTTGCACAGAAATGTCATAGTGGGGTACCACAGGTAGTTCTTTACTGATTGTCAGAATTGTTTTCCCATTTTCGTGAAGTGGAAAAGCTTGCTTTTTTTTTATTTTTAATCTAAGTACCAGACTAGTAAGTATATCCAAGATGGAAAAATGAGGCTGAACTCCTGAAAGCTGGTTTTACTAGCTTTTTTTTGTAGATCCATTGAGAAACAGGAAAGCAGCCAGGAGCAGAATTTCATCCTAAAATATTACCTAGATAATATCTCTCTTAATTATGTGAACTGAATAGAAGATGGTGCGTGCTCTCTCCCTGTCTTTCTCCAACACCTGTTAAAACTTCCCAGTGCTAACCAGGATAAAAAGGACCACCATCTCTCCTAGTTGAGCAGGAAGATTTCTAAGAAAGTAACTTAATATTTTTCTCTACAACACTGCATGTTGCTGCTTATAAATGTCCCGTGTTGCAGAAGACTGTGGCTTTTGTAAATAAGCTCTCAAAGTAAAACTCTTGATAACAAGTGGTTCCAAGAAGCAGATTTTAGGGGGTTACATTTTTTGGCTGGTCATTTGGTTTCAGGGTTTGGGGGAGTATACGCAACTTAATCCCTTACTTGAATCCCGTCGGTGCTTGAGAGCACGGTTCAGTGTTTCTCTCTGTGTTCAGAGATCCCATCTGTACTTCAGTACACATTAAATTTGCTGCTCCTGTGGCATGTCCTCGGAGGCAGTTGGCTTAATTATCTGTGGAATTATCCTTGTAAAACAGAGTTGTAAATCAAACAAGGGGATTTGGGTTTGAGGGAGTCTGCTGCCGATATTTAAACCAGTGAAGCTGTTTGGAGTGGTCAGCCAGCACCACTTGTGCAGTTTGGCTGGGCTGGGCTGCTCTGAACCTCGTAGAAGCCATAGATTTGTCAGTAGGGTAAGAATACGCTCAAACCCTTCTCGTGGTCTGTGATTGCTGTTATCCTTTCAGCTTCTCGGAGTGCTTTCCTCATGGTAATGGATACTTGTGTCTGTGTTTCCTCTTTGATTCTTGTATTTCTTATTTTTGTCGTGTGTGTGTCCCCCTTCCCTTTTCTTCCTTTACTATTTCTTCCTTTTTCTCTCTAGGAGCAGCAGCTGACATGGATCTCTTCCTTCTCTTGCCTTTTTCTTCCCCTAGATTTCATGTGCATCTCCTACCTACCTTACCAAAAGGCATCCACCTTCCTCAATCTTTTCCTGACCTTTCCACTGCACTAATCATTAGAGAATGCCTACCTGCTTCCCTTCTTGCAGCTTCCTTCTCTGATCCAATACCTGCTCATTTCTTGGTAAGTACACTAGGTGAGGAGTTGATTTGCTTCCCCCTTTTATAGGCATCAGCCTTCTAGGTGACTGCTCACCTCCCGTCTTCAGGTTAATCAGTTGCTGTGAGATTCTGGCTTGCAGACAGACGTTGATGAAAAGACAGAGTAGCAGCCAGGTATTTGATGAGGAACCATAGCAAACACACTTTTATGATGTTATCTGGTAGGAATGTAATTTGGATTTTTTTTGTTGTTGTTGGAGTAATAATACTTGTATCTTCTGAACTCCATGGAAGAGCTCTCACTGTATCTGTCAGCGGTATCTCCTCTCCTGGAGAAGGAGAGTTACTTACTCCTTGTCTTGGCACCTAGAGAGTGAATCATGCTGATACTCTCCATAGAAGTTGATAGTCTGACTCAGCCTGAATTCATTTTACTTACCCAGGATACTGGAGTGTGCTGATTTCTGGTTGGTGATAGTGCTCATATACTAACTTCGGAAAATTTTTAAACCATTCGGTTTATAAGCTTCCTCCCCAGACACCCCACGCTTGCCCCGATTTTCAGAGAAACTAGCCCATGTGAACAAAGATGATAAGCAAACGTGATTATAGTTCTTTACACAATGACTTAGGATTGCTTCTGTTGCACAGAGCTGTGTGTTATTAAAAAGGCAAAGGGTTTTTTTTCCTGCAGTAGAGGTTTTCACGTTAGCAAGTGTTCTCAGATACAGCCAGTTGCAACATGTCTCCCTTTGTCATATCACCTTTGGTATTTCGTAGATATTTTGATAATTCCTAGATACTTATGTTCAGAAAGTGTTTGTTTTTGGTTTAGTGCGGAGCCCAGCCTTGCACCTTGATCTGAAGGGCGCTCGTGGGTGTATTTAACTGAGTTCATTGTGAATATTCCCACGTATGTTGATCTTAATAAGCTTCCCCTTGGTGAAAAGCTAAGCATGTGCACAAGTCTTTGCAGGTCTGAGGCTTTTTCTCCTGGCTTTGTCCTTTTAGGTGCACATTATTAAGTCTGTTGTAGAAAGGAACAGAGAAGGGCTATGAAAGCCCATTTTTCTTCGTTTTCTCCTTTCCTCGCATTTCCTAACCTCCTGTTCTTCAAATAAAAATTGGCTGCTGTTCACCCAAAATGGGGCATAGATTTCTTTCCTTCCACAACAAATAAAATTGGTAGGGATGTGGGATCCATACCTGCTGAGAAAAAACTGGAGGATAGGTTGCTGTGTTTTTCAGAAATACCGAGGGGGTTTTTAGTTTGGTTTTTTGGGGTTTTTTTTTGTCTTTTGGGTTATTCATTAGACTCAAATTTATTTTTTTGTGATAGCTGTGTATCAACTAAGCCATTCTGAGGAATTTAAAAGAAAAGAGATTCTTTTTCAGCAAAATAAGATGATGAAAACATTAGAGTATGATATGTAATTTATTATATAGGATATTGATACATATATTTATATAAATAGTCTAAGCTAGACTAGTGCCTTTTTCACAGCCCCTGCTTGAAGAGAGAAATTGAGATATTTCAAAAACATTCACATTTTTCTCCCTCCTGTGTGTTCACTGGTTTTGTGCTGATTCACTGGGTTTGTAGTGTCAAGCATTTGCTAGACTGCAGCTGAGCCTTTATTTTCCTATGAATAAATGATAGGCAGCTCTAGAAACTTGGCCTATTCTGCCCATTTTCTGTATTGATGGGGTGCTGTAGAGTGCTAACCTCCTGGCTGCTGGACAATTGTTGTGTTTAATGTAGTATTTGATAGGTAGTTTTTGTGTTCGGGGTTTCCATTTAGGTAAGTGCTTAAAGCAGCAGAATGTCTCAGGCATACCCGGTGATGTCTCTCATCCCCTCTGACTCTACCGTAGGCAACATGAAGCATCATTTGAAGGCAATCTGATAAGTCAAGAAGTGATGCTGAAGCGTCAGGAAGAAGAAATGATGCAACTGCAAGCTAGAATGGCTCTCAGGCAGTCCCGACCTAACCTCTACCCAGGAGACGCAATTAGATCCTCTGTGCTTGACATCACCAGAGATCCACTGAGAGAAATAGCCCTGGAAACAGCCATGACTCAAAGAAAACTGAGGGTAATGCCCTAATCTCAGGGGAACTCTTTTTTTAATTGAACCGGAGCAGTGTCTTGACTGAAACTCTTAATATGTGGGTCCTGTAATAAACAGTCATCAACAGATTAAACGCTAGGTGGTTGGTGTTGTCCTGATAGGAAAGACCTAGTCTCACAAGGTAAACTCCTGAGGTTTTGTGGCATTAGTGGCTACATAGCCTAAAGCTGCATCAAGAGATGCTAAGACAGACAGCAAGCCTTGACTAAAGATTGCATCGATAAACCATGTAGCGTCCTAACAAAGGTAAGGTGTAGTTTTCTCCTGTATTCTGTGGTGGTTTCAACCACTTCGATTTGCATTTTTTTCTTTTAGTGGAGGGTGGATGTGTCCCACCAGCATCAAAGGTTTTTAAATTAATAAGTTGGGAAGGTAAAGAAAGGTGCAAAGGATTCATTTGGCCCTTGGGTTTACCCTGAATCACCATGCAAACTCCCCTTTCCTTTCCCAGCTGTCTTCTTATGTGAATGAAATATAAGATTCCAGAGAAGGAGGGAGACAGAGGCGTAGGTAGAAAGAGTGGCTGATGTTTGGAAGAGATGACAGCTTGATGCCCTCTGCTGCTGCTTTCAGTGAATTGGATTTTCTTTTTTTTTTTTTTTTTAAAGGATGGGAAAACTTGAAGCAAGGCTCAGGTGAATTTGGTGTCCTGATCCAGAGTAATAGTTCCTGTGCCTGTCTCCAGTCCATATCACTCTGAGCAGTTAGTTCATGTAGACCTTAACTAACCGGGCTGTTGGGTTTTCTTTCCTCCCATTAAAGGGTTTGCATACAGATGTTTTACGTATAGAACACAGGAGGTAGTAGGCAGGACCCAATGAAGGTTTTACATTAAAAGGAGAATCTTGGGCTGCTTTTTGAAGGGGTTCTTGAAGCAGGTATTGTGCAGAGGACTTGCCTTAACAGTTTGGACAGTTGATCTGTAACTTAGAGGGTGAATTAGTAGAACATTTATTTGTCTACAAGCAGAGAGAAATTGGCCAGAATCTCTACTTGAACCCAGCAGATAGAATTAGACTTGAACATTTCAGTCTTAGGCAGAGATTTGTCAAGGTGGAATTGCCACCAGTGCAGAGAACCTCGCTAATCTTATGCAGTTCTTTACTGAGATAAACCCAGGTGGTCCCAATATGCAGCCCATGCCCTGTGCTTGAAAGGAAGACAAATAATATTACAGTGTTGGCTTTCTGCCCAGCAAAAGAAGAAAAATGTACGTGGAATTAACGTCACCAGCGCTGTAGCTTGCCAGTCTATCTGGTATGCATGCTGGCAAAATCAGGTTCTTTAGACTTACCAGGGCATGGGATGAGTTCAGTACAATTTTCTAGTTTCAACCTGTGGTTGCTCTTTAGCATTTGCAGGGCGGGAGTTAAATGTGCCCCAGTCTGTTGTTCCAGAAATACAGTGTTCATTCATACTCTTGCAGAATTTCTTTGGCCCTGAGTTTGTGAAAATGACGATTGAGCCATTCATCTCCCTGGACCTACCAAAGTCTATCTTGGTAAGAAAGGGGCTATTCAGCAATCAGTGGCAGGGGAAGCATGTTAAATCAATAAGTGCGCTTTTATCACGAGTGCGGATGTTGGGATATTTTATTTCACAAAATGCAGACTAAGAAAGGGAAGAGCGATGACACCAGGAGAAAAGTAAATGTGATGCTTCTAAGTGGGCAGAAGCTGGAGCTGACCTGTGACACCAAAACGATCTGTAAAGATGTGTTTGATATGGTCGTTGCCCATATTGGCTTGGTGGAGCATCACTTGTTTGGATTGGCTACTTTAAGAGGTAAGAATAATGATTTGATGGAGTTGATGGGTACAGAATAAGAAAAATCAGGTTCATGGTGTTGAGAAGAGATAAGCAGAGGCTGCTTGGCATCTACAAAACATTTAATTTGAGTTAGGCTCTCTTGTATTGAGGCAAAGTCCATTCCTCGGTGAAGAACAGCTTCACAGCACATTCTGTATGTTTGCCTGGGTAATGGCAGGTCATCTTGGGCGGCCTGTTCCCTTTGGTTGCCCAGTTTTCTTCCCTGCTGTTCGTTGCCTTCGCTCTGCCTCGTACCCCTCAGAGGACACAAAAGGACTTTGGGTTTTGATAATACGCCGTAGGCGGTGTTGCAGCCTCTCGCGGAGGAAGGCTCGCTGAGATGCATAGGAGGGCCCCTTGGATAAAGGTGGTTGTCTTCAGAAAAGAAGAATTTGCTCCCGAGCTGTTAATTTTTCACTGTTAGAACACACCAGAAGTTAGACTTCCCCCCTCAATCCCCCTGCCACTGGGGAGAAGGTTGTTGTGGCAGAACTAATATATTCAGACACAAGTTTCCCGTCGGCAGTGCTCGCAGGCTGATGCAGGAGCGCAGCGCTCACAATATTGACGTGAGATAGACGCCCTTAGCAGCCCAAGAGCTTTGTCCGTGGCAGGCTTCCAGCGCTCTTGGCAGTTTAGAAAGCCTTGAAAATGTTTTGCTGAAATGTAAACAAGACAGAAGTAGTAAGGAAGGGAGGGAATGACAGATTTTTGGATTTCCTAGGGGATAAGAAATCTGAAATTTAAAGAAAACTTAGCTCCTATTTCATAGCTATCATGGAAAGTAAACTTCGTGGGTTTTTTGATGTTTATCGGGTTTTTTTCCACTGTTATCTTTGGGATAAGTAAAAAATTATTTCTTCTGTCCTTCTTTAGTGTTCCTTTTAATAGCTACTGTGCTCATTAGCCATTGTTAGTCAACAGAAAACCTTACTGTTCAAAACCAAATTGTAAATCTGGTCTTGATCCTCCAGCTGGAGAAAATACTTGATTTTAATATTTTTACCCATGTGCTTCCCTTTACCATTCATGGCAGACAATGAATTTTTCTTCGTTGATCCTGACATAAAGCTAAGTAAAGTAGCTCCAGAAGGATGGAAAGAAGAATCGAAGAAAAAGAACAAGCCCCCTGTCAACTTCACTCTGTTTTTTCGCATAAAGTTTTTTGTGGATGATGTCAGTCTTATACAGTGAGTGTATGAAATTTTTTTTAACCCCTTAAGCCCTAAATTTACAGACAGAAATTGGATATTAATAAATACTGGAAATTTGCAACAACAAGAAGGGTACCAAAGATGGTGTGGGGTTTTTTGGTGGTTTTTGTTTTGTTTTCCTGTTTCTAGGCATACGCTGACCTGTCACCAGTATTATCTGCAGCTGCGAAAGGATGTCCTGGAAGACAGGATGCACTGTGATGACGAAACTGCCTTACTGTTAGCATCCCTAGCTCTCCAAGCTGAGTATGGAGATTACCAGGCAGAGGTACACCATCAATTTCACCTCTGAGAAACCGTGTTCTTGCTGCTTAATTAAAGAACAGGCTGTGAGCTGCCACACGTGCTTTGCAGTTCCACCCTGGACTGGAAGCTCAGCTGATACGCTCTTGGCAGTTTTTGCTGCGGGCAAGTTTTCTTTTGGCCTAACATAGGGCTGTTGTGAAATCTAGTTCCAGATCTGGGTATTGAACCCTCTCTCTTCAGTGGAAGTAGAGTCAGGCTTGAGCTGGAAGAAACCATACGTGAAATCAAGCTCTGGGTCAGGTTTGGGATTCTGAATCCCTCCTATTGCTCAGTTGTAATGTGCAATTCTCTGTAAAATGTATGTTTATGCTTCATTCGTGCTCATGGAGTAGTATGTGAAGGTGGCGTCACAACAGTGTTTCCTGTTGTAGGTGCATGGCATGTCGTATTTCAGACTAGAACACTACGTCCCAGCCAGAGTGCTGGAGAAACTAGATCTGTCCTACATCAAGGAAGAGCTGCCAAAATTGCATAGCACTTACGTGGGAGCATCCGAAAAAGAGACGGAGCTGGAATTTTTGAAGGTAAGTGGGCAGCAGTTTTCTTCCCTCATCTGTGACTTCAGAAATTCCTTGAGGGAATATGGGTGCATGGACTGGAAGTGAAAGCAGAGGAAAACAGCTCAGGTTCTGAGTAACACCGAAAACAAGAAACCTGAGAAGATTTTTCTCAAAAGATACCTCATTGCAAGTGAAAAGAACTCATACTAGATGGGGAGGAAGTCCTTTCACTCTTTTTTCCTCTCAGTAGTCTTCCTGCTTTAGCTCAAATAAACAAGTTAAAAGCATCTGCTGGTCCTTGTGTTTACTCTGAAGGAAGCTATGGTTATGAGACAGCACACCTTGCGTTCCCTGTGGCCTTCATTCTTTCTGTTGAGAAAAAAATATAATTATGAAAAGTTTTGTTACAACTAATGCTGTGTATGCTGCTTGGTATGAAACGAGCCGGAAGCATTACCAAGCAGACTTTCTTGTGTAGATAACTATGTAAGAAGATAGGAAAACTGTAATCAGATAGATATTTGGTTTATTCTAAAAGGACCCATGAAGAAATGTAATTATGGGTTTTTCTGCTGTTGCTCATGAGATAATGATCAGGTCCTGCCTTGATAAAATGGCTGAAAACAAGTCCCGTGGGTGCTGGTTTGCTGCTGAGACCCTGGATAACTGTGACACTGTGATTCATGGTCACGCTGGAGTTCCACGGTCTCTTTGAGCAGGCAGTGGAAGAGGCACTCAGCCGACTTTGCCTCTTCCAAGGCCGTTGCTCATTTGGCAGAAATGTTCTTGTAACTTAACCACAGAGAACAAGAGTAGGGGACTTGATCCTAGCTAGACCTAGTCTGACTGGGGTTGGGGAGAGAGGTTAGGTTCCCTTGTTTAATTGATTACGTCAATCCCTTATGACAGTACTGAACAGACAGCAGGAACGAATGACTGGAGTGCAAAGTGAGTGAAACTGCGTCTTTTGGCAGTTCTGATGCCTTAATGTGATCGCAGAATTGCAGTGTTCGTCTAATTCTGTGTTTAAGAAGCGCATTGTTAACAAGTGCGTCTGGCCAGTTACAGTTTTTTGCCAACAATTGGTTTGTGCGAGTTTGATTTACTCACAGTCCTTCTGGATTCATGCTTTTGTTGTTTGATTTTTCGGGCTTAGTGACCATGAAATGAGAGAGTTCTCGATCCTTAGTGAAGTAAGGAGAGGTGCCAGTAAAACCACTGACATGGACTTCCGAAGGGCAGACTTTAGGCTGTTTAGGATGCTGGTTGGGAGACTCCTTGGGAGACTGTCCTGAAGGGCAAGGGGGCCCAGGAAGGCTGGACATTCCTCCAGAGGGTGGTTTTAAAAGCACAGGAACAGGCTGTCCCCATCTGTAGAAAGACAGAGTGGCAGAGAAGACAACCAGCCTGGCTAAATAAAGAGCTTTGCCTGGAACTCAAGGAGAAAAGGAGAGTCTACAATCCCTGGAAGAAGGATCAGGCAACCCGAAAAGAGTACAGGGATCTTGCCAGGTCATGCAGAGTTAAAATTAGGAAAGCAAAAGCCCGACTAGAATTCAACCTGGCTGCTGTGGCAAAAGATAATAAAAAATGTTTCTACAAATACATTAACAAAAGGAGAGCTTTGGAGAACCTCCATCCCTTGTTGGATGCAGGAGGGAACATTGTCACCAAGGACGAGGAAAAGGCCGAGGTGCTTGATGCCTTCTTTGCCTCCGTCTTCAACAGTCAGACTAGTTATCCTCAGGGTATTCAACTCCCTGAGCTGGCAGGCAGGGACAAAGAGCAGGACAGCCTTCCCACAATCCAGGAGGAAGCAGTTAATGACCTGTGTGGACACACGCAAGCCTGTGGGACCAGATGAGATTCATCCGAGAGTCCTGAGGGAGCTGGCAGGGGAGCTTGCCAAGCCACTCTCCATCATTTATCAACAGTCCTGGCTGACAGGGGAGGTCCCAGAAGACTGGAAACTTGCCAATGTGACACCCATCTACAAGAAGGACCGTAAGGAGGACCTGGGGAACTACAGACCTGGCAGCCTGACCTCGGTACTGGGGAAGATTATGGAACGGCTCATATTGAGTGTGCTCACACGGCATGTACCGGACACCCAGGGGATCAAGCCCAGCCAGCATGGGTTCTTGAAAAGAAGGTCATGCTTGACCAACCTGATCTCCTTCTATGACCAGGTGACCCATCTAGTGGATGAGGGAAAGGCCATGGACGCTGTCTACTTGGACTTTAGCAAGGCCTTCGACACCGTGTCCCACAGCATTCTCCTAGAAAAGCCAGTGGTTCATGGCTTAGACAGGAACACCCTTTGCTGGATAAAAAACTGGCTGCATGGCCGAGCCCAGAGAGTCGTGGTGAACGGAGTGAAGTCCAGGTGGCGGCCGGTCACCAGTGGTGTTCCCCAGGGATGGGTTTTGGGGCCTGTCCTGTTTAACATCTTTATCGATCACCTGGGTGAGGGGATGCAGTGCTCCCTCAGGCAGTTTGCTGATGATGAGCGGGTGTGTTGATCTCCTTGAGGTTCGGGAGGCTTTGCGGAGGGATCTGGACAGGCTGGACCCATGGGCTGAGGCCAGTTGTCTGAGGTTCAATAAAGCCAAGTGCCGGGTCCTGCACTTTGGTCACAACAGCCCCCTGCAACGCTCCCGGCTCGGGGGAGAGTGGCTGGAAAGCTGCCCAGCAGAGAGGGACCTGGGGGTGCTGGGCGACAGCCGGCTGAACAGGAGCCAGCAGTGTGCCCAGGTGGCCAAGAAGGCCAACGGCGTCCTGGCCTGCATCAGCAACAGTGTGGCCAGCAGGACTGGGGCAGGGATTGTGCCCCTGGACTCGGCACTGGTGAGGCCGCACCTTGAATCCTGGGGTCAGTGTTGGGCCCCTCCCCACCAGAAGGACATTGAGGGGCTGGAGCAGGTCCAGAGAAGGGCAACGGAGCTGGGGAAGGGTCTGGAGCACAGGGCTGACGAGGAGCGGCTGAGGGAGCTGGGGGGGTTCAGTCTGGAGAAGAGGAGGCTGAGAGGAGACCTCATCACTCTCTACAGCTGCCTGAAAGGAGGGTGCAGTGAGGGGGGTGCTGGGCTCTGCTCTAAAGGAACAAGTGATGGGACAAGAGGAAACGGCCTCAAGTTGCACCAGAGGACGTTTAGGCTGGAGATTAGAAAAAATGTCTTCACTGCAAGAGTGATGAGGCATTGGAACAGGCTGCCCAGGGCAGTGGTGGAGTCACAATCCCTGGAGGGGGTCAAGAACCGTGTGGATGTGGTGCTTGGGGACATGGGTTAGTGGGTTGGGTGGGGTTGGGTTGACGGTTGGACTTGATGATCCTTGAGGTCTTTCCCAACCTGAATGATTCTAGGATTCTGTGATTCAATGAATGAATATATATATATATATATACACATATATTTATGTAGAGTTACAGTATTTCCATAGAGGTATTAAAAGATGTGTGATAGCCTTGACTTCATTCTCTTAGAAGTTTCATTGCATTGATCTGTTCAGCTGTGTCAGAGGCTCACAGAATATGGGGTTCATCTTCATCACGTTTTGCCCGAGAAGAGATCCCAAACAGGTATCCTGCTGGGAGTGTGCTCCAAAGGAGTTGTCATTTTTGAAGTTCACAATGGTGCCCGCACACCTGTGCTACGCTTCCCGTGGAGAGAAACAAAGAAGATATCCTTTAGTGTAAGTTGATTTCTTTCCCTCTGGCTGTGTGTACGTGTCTATAGTGGTCTCTCGAGACGTTGGGTGTGTTTGTTATTTTTGCAAATTAATCTGCTATTTCACAGCTCAGTCTGTGACTACGTTTTGTGTGGCTGAGCTGTGTTGTATTATGGGGTTGAAATAGGACTTTTGATGTTTTCAAGATTTTTTTTTTTCTGTTTATTAACTTGCATTCTATGCTGCTGAGGTTCCAGCCTCAGAAGAAAGTTTAGAGTCTTGAAGTTCATGATGGCAAACCTGTATGGGTGTGAAACGTGGTTTCCGTGTCTTCTGACAAAAGACCTGTTATGAAGATGGGTCAGGGGCTGCTCAGGGATTAGCCGTGCCCGTGCTGCCGTATGGGCCATGGGGAGTGAAGGAGCAGCAGGGTGACAGTCCTGCCTTAGGTGGCTGGATGCTGGGAAATGCCCGAAATTGGAGCTGCACCTGTGTTGCTTTTCACTTGTTATCTTTCCAAGAGCCGTGAAGTGAAACGATGATGGATGGAAGGGGCTGACGCTTGAGCTGGACCATACCAGCCACCTTTAGTGGGCAGACTGGTGGCTGTGTGTTGGTTTTTAATGAGATGTTGAGCTTCAAATGCTCACTTCTGCGCAGGTGTTGAAACCAGTACCTCTAACTGGGGCTGATACCTGATGGAAAAGCTACAGCCTGTTTCATCTCTGGTGTGATTTTTAACTTCAATTGCTAAATTGAAGTTTAAAAACTATTAAAAAGGTGAATTCAAGACCTGGAACATAAATTTACAGGTTTCACAACTAGGTGGGCATCTAGTTCTTCTTCCCTTGAGTGGCAGCACCCCTGGGAACTCCTGGGAGGCTGTTGAAAACCCTGTCCTGCAAAATGCAACAGTACTGCTTGTCATTAGTCACACTAACAGGAAGGGAAGGGGATTAAATAATGAAGTACCATCTCAGCGAGCCCAAAAGTAGCTTTAAAGTGCTGCTTTGTAAATCTCAAATTACTTTCAGCCCCTATTTTAAACAGAAGTCTTTCCCATCAGTGCATTTTGCTTGAGGAACATTTGAATGCTGTAATTGTGCACAAGCAAATACAAAATTCTTTGTAGGCTAAAAAGAAATCATTGTCTTCAGCTTTTTTTTTTTCTTCCTCTGTTGTATAGAAGAAGAAAATAACTTTGCAGAACACATCAGATGGTATCAAGCATGCGTTTCAGACTGACAATAGTAAGACTTGCCAGTACCTTTTGCATCTCTGCTCTTCCCAGCATAAGTTCCAACTACAGATGAGAACCAGGCAGAGCAACCAAGACACTCAGGACATTGGTAAGGACTGTGGTGCTGTGTTGGTTTTTAATAAAAATCTGTATGTATTTTTGTAGGGAGAAAAACTGAACTTGAGCTTCAGTAATTCTGCTGAGTGTTACGTATGTGTAGCTCTACATTTAGAGGGGTTATATTATAAAGAGAATCTACTAGCCAAGTTTGGTTAGGGGTTTATTTTAAGGGGGAAAAAAAAAGAGTTGGCAGATCACACAGAGCTGGCACACAGCAGCTCCTCTTAAATAAAAAGAAGCTAAAATCAGGTCACTGATAGTACTTTCCCATTTGATTAATGGCTTTTGGCATCTTTCAGAAAGAATGTGAAGATATTTCCCTAATAGGATTTTTACCTTTTGTTTAATCTGAGATGAATTAGTTCGATAATGTGGAATTACAGATAAAATGATACGGTCGTGCTAGGACAAGCACAGCAGGGAGCATTTCATGATGCTGCGTCCGTAAGCTGTGTGTATGGCTGTCTTCATTCCATTTACTGTTCGGTGGAGCCAATAAGGAGCAACACTGATACTAGTCAGTTTTTCTTCAGAATTGCCATCCAACTTTTGTGTTCTTTTTAGAGAGAAAATAGTAATTGGACAATGCAGTCATTGAAAAAAGCCTCTGTACTAATTTCTTCACTACTCGGAGCAGAGCTCACGTGGCTGGCTGGCCTTCAGCGCAGCCTGGAAGTGCTATTTTGGTCAGTCTGCCTGCTCATTCTTTCTTTGTTCCCTGTTTTTATCTGTCTGCATTCCAGTTGCTGTTAATCCAGATTTCCACTAGCATAGCTGGGACGGAGGCTGGCCCCATTGCTGCGGAGAGCGTGATCTCTAATTTCAAAAAGAAAAAAGGGGAGGCAGGAAAAGGGCGTGTGGCAGCTCTGCAGCCTTTTTTCTACTCTGTTGGGCTCAACCAACTTAGCACAAAGAAATAAGACCAAGTGACTTGGAGGCTTTGTACCATTCTCCAACATAGTGCTTGCTTATCCTGAAACGCAAAGAAAAGCAGTACATGAACGGCTTTGGTGGCTGGGCACACTTGGCTGCTCTTCCAGATGCAGTATGTGTTGAGCTTTGGAAGCCTGGAAATAATAGTTTGCTTCTGTGCAGCGATGATCACTTTGAATTCAGAGGTCTGAAATTTCATCCATCTTTTGTAGTCAGAAGCAAATAAATTAGTATTATGGTTGATTCCATTATGCTTGGTTATTAAAAGTAAAAACAAACAAAATATTTGCTTTTGTCATAATTTTATTGATCTAAATTGATTAGTCAAGTTTCCCTTTCCTGCATGTATATCGAGCAATAGAGTTACTTGAGTATTAGTTTTTAAAAGTATTGTAATACAGGTAAGAGAAAGCAATGATGAAGCAGCTAACCAAAACAGCAAATTAATTTAAAGTGCTGCTTTTCTTCTGTTAGAGCAGTGAAGTCCCAGGCAGCATGTGGGAAGCACTGTTCTTGTCCTGCAGCAGCGTGGAGTTTGATGGGGTTTTGAGGTTTGTTTTTTTTCCAGAACTCTTCTAATGTCAGTAAAAACTGGGGCTTGGAAGTACTCGACAGAACAGTAAAGCAAAGGGCAGGTGACAATATTATTAATTCACCGAAGGAAATGTACATTTTGAAGGTTTCTGATTCTGGGTTAACAGCACAGGGAACACAAGCATGTGCCTGGAACGCTTGCAGTGTTTGTGGGGTGGAGTGGCAGACTTCAGAAGATAAATATGCTTTGGAAGATTCTTTAGAAATACAGTGTTATGGTGTATTACAGCAGGACTCACCGAGATTTCAGGCAATGAGCGGAGAAAATATTTAGAGGCAAGGGAGAAGGTCTGACATGCATAGTGGTGGTGAACAAACTTTTTTGGAACATAACAACAGAGGATGGAGACAGAAGGGAGAGCACTTACAGCCCCCGTGATGTACCGTGGCAGGTTTTTAACTTGTTGCACAATGTCTTCAGTGGCCTGGGGAAAAACTATTTTAACACATGTAAAGCTAATAGAAAGAATTAGGCTTGGAAAATAAGAAGGAGAATGCCTTTTGGATAACTTTTTCTTCTGCATGAATAGAAAGAGATGAGAGACAAAGTTAAAAAAAATACTAGCAGTGTTACGGTACACAGGAAAGGAGATAAGCTGTAACATGAAGAGTGATGGTTTCTTTTTTGCACAACTTCTGTGGCCATGCAGTGAGCAGAACCAAGCACTGAGACTTAAGATGAATGTCTGGACTCCTGAAAAGGGCATGTGGAAAACCACCCTTGTGAACGGAGGGTGAAGTATGCCTTACAAAGGACGGCTTTTGAGCATGTGAGAGCTTTCAGTTAAGGTGCTGGCAGAATGTATAGATAGTGATGTGAAAGAGTTCATCAGCAGGTCGAGGGAGGTGATTCTCCCTCTGTGCTCTCCTGAGACCCCACCTGGGGTACTGCTTCCAGCTCTGGGGCCCCCAACGTAAAAAAACACATGGACCTGTTGGAGCGGGGCCAGAGGAGAGCCATGGAGATGGTCCGAGGCTGGAGCAGCTCCCGTGCGAGGACAGGCTGAGAGAGTTGGGGGTGTGCAGCCTGGAGAAGAGAAGGCTCCGGGGAGACCTTAGAGCAGCTTCCAGTACTGAAAGGGGGCTACAGGAGAGATGGGGAAACTTTTTATCAGGGAGTGTAGTGATAGGACAAGGGGTAACGCGTATAAGCTGAAAAAGATCTGAGGAAGAAATGTTTTCCTGTGTGGGGGGTGAGGCAGTGGTCCAGGTTGCCCAGAGAAGCTGTGGATGCCCCATCCCTGGAGGGGTTCAAGGCCAGGCTGGATGAGGCTTTGAGCAACCTGGGCTAGTGGGAGGTGTCCCTGCCCATGGCAGGGGGTGGCACTGGGTGATCTCTAAGGTCCCTTCCAACCCAAACCATCCTGTGATTCTATGATCGGAAATCCATAGGGAAATCCTGTTTGCTGGTTGCAGACAGTAAGTACGATGTCAAGAGAAGAGATCTGAGAATATTTTATTAAGTTAGTCTTCTCCAGGATGGGAACACAACAAGAACAGGTGTCATTGATAGCTTCTGTCAATGTCAGGAAAATGAGATTTGTGGATTTTTTTGGTCTGATTCGGCAAAACTGTTCTTCTGTAGCTCCTCTGCTCTGTCTGGTGGCTACGGCTAGAGGAGGTATTTGGTTTGGGTGGGGAAGCAGTAGTTGTTTGTACTAATTCAGCTTTAAAAAGGACAAAAGAATACCTTCCACAACTAAATCTTCTCAATCCGTATGCCTGTTCTAGAGAAAGGGTGAGTTCCTGTTGCAGTTAATTCCTGCCCTAGGTATTGGGTGAAGGAATGTCTTTTGGAGTGATGGTGCTGAGGTTGTGTTTGCCAAATACGTTCTTTAATGGTTAATACTTCAGCATTTAGTAAAGCTGAGGCATGATGTGTACCAAAAAAGTAGTGTAGGTGTACGTAGATTTAAAAAAAACCACTAGTTAACCCAAAGTCAGAAACACCTAGGCAGTTGAGGATTGCTTTTCCTCAGTCGTGCCTGTGAACTGACTCTAAGACATCAGTGAAGTTTATGAAGGGTTCAGATGACGTGTTTTCCTTTAAAGGCTCTAACCAGCAGACATGTTGCCACAGCTTATCAAGTTTCTGCGTGAAAGCCAAGCCACAGGAACGTAACTGCTAGCCTTAGGAGGCAGTCAGACTAATCGAAATGAGTCCTGCTCAGCTTCGCTCTGAATTCCGAGGGGGTTAGGCTTAGTTGTATTATCTTCCGTTTGCTTTCAGCTCAGAACATCCACCCAGACAGTTCCCACGACTCAGCTGACAGTCATTTAATTACAATCCCAAACCAGTTTCTCTCTGCTGCTTAAGGGAATCCGAGGTCAGGAGTCAAAAACTCTGGCAAAGCCCAGTCAGTGCTTTTCTGTTCTGTTCTGCGCTAAAATATTTAGGATGCTTCTGGCAGGGGAGGTCCCCGAGTGTACCTGAGTGAACAGATGCTCTTAACCAGGCAGAGATGCTGCAGCCGGACTGTGAGTGTGTCAGGGACTCGTGCAAAGAAAACCACACCATGGTTGGATGAAGGTTGGGTGGATGGTTGGATGGTGTAGGGGTGGGAGAGCCCTATTTGTTAACATTCCAGGAAAGACTTGTATGAGCACGTTAGAGAAGGTGTAGTCTTCCAAGTCACTTGGCTTGAGGATATTATTTGCTTTGCAGAAAGAGGTGATGTGCCCGTCTGTAAGGCACAACAGCTTAACGGGGAATATGATTCTTCATACTAATAAGGGGATAAATATTCTGCTATTCTGTGTTTTTGGGATTCAGTGTAGTAGATGGTCATGTTAATGTAACGTTGTGAACTCCTAACTTTGCTTCCTGAGCAAACTTACATCCTGGCTGTCTGTGTGTATCTGACGACGGTACGTACTTCAGAGCATCTAGAGAAAATACGCTTTGTGTGCACCGGTTGTTTAAAATGCGTGCTTTATGCGGGGAGGTCACACTAGCTCTGCTGTATAACCTGAATTTGTTTGGTTTTTGTTTAAAAAAAAAAAAATCCACAGAAAGGGCTTCATTTAGGAGCCTAAACCTTCATGCGGAGTCTGTCAAAGGTTTCAACATGGGACGAGCCATCAGCACTGGTAGCCTGGCCAGCAGCACTTTGAACCGACTTGCCGTTAGACCTCTGTCCGTTCAAGCAGAGATTCTGAAGAGGCTGTCCTGCTCCGAGCTCTCACTCTTTCAACCGCTTCCTGGCCCTTCAAAGGACAAGAATGAGAAGACTCCATGGGAGGAAAGACCCAGGGTTATGAGCAAGTCATTTCATGATCTGAGTCAGAGCCACATCTCGGTTTACCCCCCAAGGAAAAACATTACTGCTTTGGACTCTTCCCCCAAAAAAATAGAAGAGGTAATGAGCCGAGTCTTTCAGCAAATGCCAAAATTTGATACTGGACCAGCAGCGGGAGCGTTAAAACTGAACAAGTAAGAGTCTCTCTGACCACCCTGCGATATCTTTGTGTACAGTCAATGTACATTTTGCATCAGTTTTGATTTATTATTCATACCATGATTTTATTACATTGATCCTTCCCTCTCCCAACTTCTTCTTCCCTCTGTCTGGTTCCCCTTCTCTCCTTCTCCCCTTTAAGTTCAAAATCTCATGCAGGTTTAAGTAGAAGCCCTGAAAGAAAGAAAAATGAATCGGACTCATCATCCATTGAAGATACCGGTCAAGCCTATGTTGTAGGTCAGCTTGCAAAAAATAATATTACTATATTTACTTACTAACCTCTCAAATTGCTTCGGGTATAGCAGTTTGGTGAATTTATTAACTGATGGTAATATTTTGATTTGAAAAAGGAAACAGAGTATCAAATATTAAAGTAATCCAGGTCAATTACCTTTTGTTCCTGTATAATTTGTTGCAGTGAATCAAAAAAATCCTCTTTGGACAATACCAGTTTGTACGTCGGTATGCAAAGTATTAGTTCTCGACAGTAAAAGCTGTTCCAGAAAATGTTTTCCATCTTGTCACATCAGCGTGCCATTTTATCGTATGAATCTTTTAATAATTTGCTAGTCTGCACAATCTGTCTGTTTGTCAAGCTTGAACTTTTTTAAAGTGTTCTCAGAGGAAAGGGTGATGGGAGCAGTTTTTGGAAGTGGACTCAGTTTGGCATAAGCTGGCTCTTGGCTGGTACCTCTAAGCAGGAACTGCACAGTTCTTTTGGTTTGCTCGCATTTGGATATAATAAATTAGGTACGATTTTGCAGTGCATTAGGTGTTTCACAAAAAATACTCTTGTAATGAGCTAAGCTAGGTGTACTTACTCCATTTTCCTGGTGAGGGTTGGATTGCACACAGTCTTAGCGGGCAGTAAAAATACAGACTTCACGTAAAATTTAAAAAAGTTTCAGAGCAGCTGAACAGACTTAAACTTGCACGTTGGGTAATTGTACATTAATTTTTAATATCTGTGTCATCAGTTTCTGGTTATAGGAGGTTCCCTTTTACAATAAAGGAAACTCCAATGACTGAAGCATTTGCAACCTTCACTTGCTTTTATTGCTTTGCTTTTTCTTAATATTAAAATATTAATGTTATCATGTGCTTACCCATAATCTTCCGGGCAGTAAGGATCTTAGCTACACGTCGGGGAGTCGTGCTGCATCGCGTTCCCTGTGCTGGGGGACACACGTGCTTTGCACGATGAAATTCATGAGCTGGAAGTTCAGGGTTCAGACGTTTGGAAAAGGCCAGGATTGCTTTGCTAAGAAGCTTGAATTATCTTACTCCCAAACTTAGTACATGTATTATTTTATCCTCTTTAAAGTATGGCCGTATTTGCTTGGCATTGATCATTACAAAGAAAATTCTATATGCAAACCAATTGAAATAGAAAAATTTGGTTCGAATTCCTTTGTACTGCACCATCTTATTTGTTACTGTACAAAAACTTACAAGACTCCTGCTGTGTTGGTTGATGAAGTTAGACAGATGAATTTTATCTGAAGTTAACAGTGGTTGTAAAGGCCAAACGTCTGTCCTTTAATTCTTTGCCTTTGCATGAGCTGCGGTCTGTCTGAACCTTGAGCTACCACCAAAGTATCTAAATAATTCAGATTTTCTAATTCAAACACTTCAGTGTTTATTTGTCTGTAAAATAAATAAGTAGACTGATACTGTGAATGAGCTAGTGTATAGCGTGTAAAGTCTCAAATAGTTCTTGGTAGTTTTTGTATTAAAAAAAATAGGTAAGAGTGTCTAATATTTGCATTTGTGTTGCAGGAGTTAGCATGAATACATCTGGAAATCCTCCATCATCGGCGCTGTTAAAAGAGAGTGGTAAGTTGATAAATCACATGGAATATGATATATTTATGTATATGATATATAGAATCCGTTCAGTCAGTGTGGGAAGCATTTGTCGAGTGCTTCGCTGTTCCACCTGTCCTGTTTCTTCACTATTCTTAAATCAAATACCTCTGCCGGTTAGCTGGACACAACCTTTTTCTAAATGCAACTCCTAATGTTTCTTTTAGATTGCTGCTTGGGTAAGACACTCTATGTGTAATATTTTTCATGTATGAATAGTGTCTGTTTAGTTTGGGACCTGAAGGGTGCTGTTACCTGCCATACCATGCTCTTCCAAGCTCATTCCCTTACTGGTAAGATTACTGGCTCTGTAGAGCCCGAGAAAACCGTGTTTTCTTTTTTAGTTCTTTTTAGGTTTGACTTGGTTTTGTGGGAGAAAAATCCCTTTTCTCTCTTGTGCTCTCTTGCACCAGTGTTTTCTGCTTGTAGCAGTATGCAGAGCTCAGCAGGTTTCTGCTGTTGGGGAAGGGCATGTTCCACTTACAGAGGAATTCTGTCTTCTCGAGGGAGCAAATTCGGGAGTTCAGACTCAGAGTAGGTTGGAATTTCCTGAAGTTTCAGGAGATTTTTTTTTTTTTTTCTTCTTCTTCTCCAAGTCATGCTGCTTCTGTCTCCCAAGTGCCTGGGTGTACTTCAGCCTGTTGGGAACCCTCAGGAGCCACATAAATCTCTTGTGAGGTTTTTCAGGTTTTGGAAGAGGCACAGTCAGCAGCCTGTGGGGTTGCGAATGAGGAGATCAATTTAAACAAGTTGGTTTTTAATGAAGAACCGCCTTTAAGAGGACTCACTGAGTAACCTTTTAGTAACTTCATATAATAAACCTTACTTTCACTTTTCCCTGTGTGCTTAAGTCCTACCTCCCTGAGCAGAGCGTGTAAACACAGATCTAAACACTTCGCTGAATCTCCCAAGTAAATTGGGAGATTTTGGGGCTCAGTGGTGTTGTGATTCCAAGAGACTACACTAGGTGCTTTTCTTAGGAGGAATAGAAGTTTTCTTACGTTTGGACATGGCTTGGAAGGTGAAAGTTGGTCCCACTACTTGAGAAGAGCTTTTCAGGTTGTCAGAGATGTAATATTTTTAAATGGCTTCAAAGCAAACCCGGAGGGATGTGGGTGGGCAAGTGTTCAGGTGGTGTCTGATGACGAAATGTTGGCTTTTCAGTGGACTGTCTGCAAACACCGCAGAGCAGGATCGCCTCACCAGAAAGAGAGATCACTTTGGTGAACTTGAAAAAGGATGAAAAATTGGGCTTAGGTAAGTGGCTTTAAAATTCTTGTTCTGCAGTGTGCTCCTAGAAGCAAAAAAAAAAAACGTTTTCTGGTCTGTATTTAAGTGTTCACTGGGGGACAGAGAGCAGTGGGTGCAGTACAAGAAATGAATCATTTGGTGTCAGTATTGTGCTTTCGGGAGGCTCTCTGAAGTGTCTGTCATTCCAAATAGGACTGTTGTGTAAATTTGAAAGAGTGGGAAAGCCTACAAGACAATAATATTTAGTGTTTACCCTGCACAGTAACTCAAGAGCTGACCAAAGAGGAAAGAAATTCGTATAAAATGCACCCTTTCTTCTCTTTCTTCCCCATGCAGTTGGTGGTACTTTGCTGTTTTAGCTAGAAGATGACCTGATACCTTCTTTTTTTTTTCTCCTTTTTTTTTCTCCTTTCTTTTTTCTCCTTTCTTTTTTCTCCTTTCTTTTTTCTCCTTTCTTTTTT
>WKFP01014130.1:388168-399958 GCA_011057875.1 Pterocles orientalis | reverse complement strand
TTAGCAGAAATAGATTAGAAGCCTCAAAAGAAAAATTCTGTTCCTAAGACCAAGGCCCGACATTTAGGTGAAGCATCTAACAACGGAGAAAACCAGAAAATTTTAAGTAGGAGAAAATACATTTCATCTGGTCAGCAAATGTACATTTAACGTCACGTGTTTGTGCGTCTTCCTTTGCCATAGTCGCCTTCTGTAGCCTTTGCTGGAGTTTTCTGGGAAGCCAGCTAGACAAGGTCTGAATCACTTGCTCAAAAACAGAGAAGGCAATAACACTTAAGTCAAAAAAGCTTTACCATTTACTTTCATATAGACTTCTTTGAGATGTCTAGAGTTTTTTTTACTTTACATTTATTCGAATGATTAAGTTTTTGTCCATTCTGAAGTACAGACTTGTGTTAAGTTCTGCTCTAATCACTGACACTTTTCCCTGCTTTGGACCTTTTTTAATAGGCTTTCAAATAGTTGGTGGAGAGAAGACGGGAAAACTTGATCTGGGAATTTTTATTCATTCAGTTACTCCCGGAGGGCCAGCTGATTTGGAAGGATCTCTAAAACCAGGTGAATAGTGTAAATAAGAGGTGTGCACGTGAAAGAAAAAGCGAAAGACGGATGTAGTACCATTTCCATCTGTGGCTGCATGTGCCAGTCCCTTACAAATGCCGACCCTCAGCTACCTTCTGGACAATTGCTGAAAACTGGTGATACTTCTTTGTTAAGCTATAATTAAACAAAAATCATTTGAATTAAAGTAAAAATTACAAAACTTGAAGTAGGAGAAAAATGAAGTTAGGTGGAAAGGCTTTGTTTGCTATTGTCCCTTGATGGATGCTTTATAATTTCAATTTTTTTAAAACTCCAAATCCATACTCTGATTTTTGTAAAAAAAGTGAATGTGACCAAATGACTACTGTAGCAAAAAAAAAAAATCCCCACCAAAATTTATTTTATTTAATATCTGCTTCCCCTCCACCCCCCCCTTTTAGTCTGTGCCTTGAACTGAACTGAATATTGCTTATTTCGCTTTTTCCTTTTTATTTTTTTTAATCCTTTTTTTTAGAGCAGAAGAGAGGGTAGAAATGGGTAACAAAAGTCAGGAATATATCTAGTATGGAAAGGTTTGCAGATTTAAAAAGAGGAAATATTTGTAACTGATTCTTGGTGTTTGTCTTGGGTTTTGGGGTTTTTTGAATGATTAAGGTTCCCTCTTCCAGCATCGCTTGAATTTTGGTGATTTTTAATCTGTGCATTGTGTAGAGATGTTCAGATGTATGTTCTGCATTCCCACTGATGGATAAAAATGAAGATGTTAGATTGTATCTGAACAAACCCTTTTGTGCAGGACACCGGCTGATCTCTGTGAACAGCACAAGTTTAGAAGGTGTCAGCCACTCTGCAGCATTAGAAATTTTGGAGAACGCGCCTGAAGACGTGACACTTGTTATCTCTCAGCCCAAGGACAAGCTGTCCAAAGGTACGGAGAGAAATATTCCTTCTTATTAAAGAGTTGTTCTTTGAGTTTGAGCACTCTGCCTTCTCTAGCGCTTGTTGTAAAGTACTTTCAGTGTTTCCTTAAAATCACGAATCTAAGCAACTGAGATAGCTGTAAAACACCACCCTGCCTGCAGTCACTTCTCTGAGGTGCTCTATGCTGGAAATTGTGTTCTGAGACTGAACAAAGTGTGTTACAGTCACCTGTGGTGAGGATGCACCGGCTGCATCCTAAACAGAGAGTGTTCTTTGTGATATGAATGGGTAAAACCTTACGTGGTTGTAAGCCAAATAATTTTGTAGAATCCTAGAATCATTCAGGATGGCACAGACCTCAAGGATCATCAAGTCCAACCGTCAACCCAACCCCACCCAACCCACTAACCCATGTCCCCAAGCACCACATCCACACGTATCTTGACCCCCTCCAGGGATGGTGACTCCACCACTGCCCTGGGCAGCCTGTTCCAACGCCTCATCACTCTTGCAGTGAAGACATTTTTTCTGTTACCAGCTACTGGTGACTGTCTTGTCTTCTGGTTTTCAGCATCATCTAATGCTGCTGCACACGTCAGTAATGGAACCAAGGGTTATTCAAGGAGGCCGTCATCGGTGCAGGACAACGAGGCAGAGTCCTCTTCAGAAGAACACAACCGGTCCCGTGGTCACCAGTGGCCTGGCTCAGGGAGTTTGTGTGGTTTGTCAGGAGGCAAGCGAGAGGGAAGCGTGAGCTCCCAGGACTCCAGAACCGAGAGCGCCAGCCTGTCTCAGAGCCAGACAGCTGGCTTCTTTGGCAAACGGGCAAGTGGTAGAGCCCAGCAGGATCCTCAGCATTACAGTGATTCCCAGTCTGGGCTTTCTAAAATGAACGAGAAGAGAAGATCCTCGTCTGACAGTACTCGAGCAAAAAATAGAAGGCCTGGAGTAGTGGAGCCTGTGGAATATTCTGACCGAGGCGATTCTGACATGGATGAAGCAACTTATTCCAGCAGTCAGGAGCACCAGCCAGCTAAAAAGGCACAGTGTATTTCATAGGAATGTTTCCCATGGGTGTAATAGGGGTAGGGAAGGAGCTGAATGTGGGTGTGAATGATGTGAAAGGGTGTGGGTGAAGGACAGCCTAGCCTGCAGCTTATCCTTGTCATGCTGATTTCTGAAAGTTTGGTGATTCTGTTCAAAATAAATGGAGAAAATCGCTCCCGTAACTCGAAAGAACTTCTGGATGTCCTGAGATGGGTGTGTCTGATTAGAGGCAGATTCTGCTTCGGGATGAATGTGTGGTGCACTTTTTGGTTCTGTAGAAAACCTCCTCCAGTGCTGTGGGTTTGTCCGATATGATCACAATCCAGTGAGCACCGCTGGAGGTGAGTTTATTCACCTGGCAGATAAATCCAGTTTTTCCTAGATGAGATCAGAGTAGCAGTGATGCACCCGGAATGGGTGGCAGCAGAGCCCGTTGTCTTTCGGGGTTGGTCTAATCCACGGAGAACTGCTTTTGCGCAGTGAAGCGCAGCGGTGAGCTCTGAACAGACACACCTTGCTGCTTCCCCTTGCCAAAAGTAGACAAGGGCAAGTACAAACTAATTCCCGATTTGCAGCTGTTGCCCTTTTCAGCTGATGGAGATTATTCAATGAAGTTGTGGCAGCTCCTGCAAAATAATCCAACCGCCCCTCGGCTGCTGTCATGCTGAAGTGTCTGTTCTGTGACCAGCTCACTCTGGCAATAAAGACTGGGCTGCTGAAGGCTGACCATATTGCTGTGCTAAACCTGCTCAGCTGCAACAATGGACAATTAAAGCCATGAGCCTTCTGAGTCTTATTAATCAGTACTTTCCCATGTGAACTCCTTTTGGCTGCATCTGACTCAAAAAAAACATCCTTTAGGGTCTTAAATGTAAACTTCTGTTCTAGTGGCAAATAATTCTCTCTTTTTGTTTTGTTTGTTTCTTTTTCTTTTTTTTTTTTTTAATAAAGGAATCCTTCTCAGCGAATACAGCAAACAAAATGAATTCTAAAAAGGTTACTGCAACACTTAAACCTGGAGATATCTTTGAGGTTGAACTAGCCAAAAAAGATAACGGCTTGGGAATAAGTGTCACGGTACTGTTTGACAAGGTTTTTAGATGTTTTTCTCTTTTTCTCTACTCCCAGCAACCCATTAAATTGCTAAATTACAAGGAAGCATAATATTTTCTGGAGTCACTGTTAAATATATAGTTTTACTGATGTGTGATGAATCTTACCAAAGCTGAAATAATATTTTAAATCCCTTCTTTTTTGTCATCTCCCGTTTGAGTAACTCTTGGCATTTTATGGTGGACGACCCCCAAAATCCTAATAGAATCTTATCACAGATGCTGCTTTGTGAGTACGAACAGCAAGATAGTGTTTGTCCCTTGTTATTTAATAATGTGGCAAATAGACAAATAAGAGCTTCCCTGACTGGCATCGGAGGCCGTGGAAGAGGTAGCGTTACGTAAGAGTATCTCTGCACATCCACACAAATATCCTCTGCTCAGTGTTCTCCCTTTGATGGATAAAAAGCAGAAAACAAAAAACAAATCCAAGTAAGGCCTGGTTGCCACTGCCTTCTTACAATACGAAACAAAAATGTATTTTTAATGGGCTCATTAAAATTTTGGAGGTAGTTTACATTTAGGGCCTGCCACACTGCAGAGAGGCACTTGAGGGAGGAAGAAAGCCGTCTGTAACCAAGATGCACACATTTTTTCACTGTTCCTGCTCTTGTATAGCATTCAAAAATACATTTTGGTGTTTTAATATTCAAATATTATCTCTGGTTGGTCGATCACGAGATAACACGATAATTTGAAAAAGGAAGCGCTGCTCAAATTATAACAATAGAGAACAGTTATTAGCTGGAGTTCAAAACTGCTGGCTTTCGCTGGCTGTTTATACCTAGAACTAGATTGGCCTTTTCCCAAGCGTGGCCACACAGATAGCCATGGAGTGCCAATTCTAGCACTGTTTTCTTATGTTGCTGCTGTCATCAGAGGAGCAGAATGAAATTCAATTATTTTAGCATCCCAGTCTATTCAAAGTCATATTGCTTTGTCAAGCTTGTAACTTGAGACAGCTGGAGGAGCGAAGGTTCAACAGGAGCTGGTTGTTGAATAGCATCAAGCCTGCTGTATTCACGCCTTGGCTTTGTAGAAAACATTAGAAGATGCCAACCAACACAAAGATTCCTCTTAAAGGTTGACCAAGTGGTATCTTCATCGCAGTTGCCATTTTCAGGCTCCGTTCTGCCCCTTGCGTTGCACCAGAGGTGTACCGTTCCCTCTGCTGTACATTTTCCCATGTCGTACCGTGTGCTGTAGGAATGGATGTTAATACACTGCTGGTCTCCCTCTTCCCTCTGGGTTGGTGGAGAAGCACTGATAGTGCAACGGTAGCTGTCTGTGAGCCAGAATCGTGGAACAGTTTGGGTCAGAAGGGACCTTTCAAGGTCATCTAGTCCAACCCCCCAGAAGGGCTGAGGTCCTCCAGAACCAATGCCATTTGAGCTGGAGCAGGTTTTTTCAGCTTGCACCTTCCGACTTGTCCGAGCTGTGAGAAAGCAGCACTCCTTAGTTTCCTGTTAGATGAGAGAGGGTGGCGTGGAGTAGGACAGAGAGCAGGACACCGCATGGGTATGCATCTTCTGCTTTGGCTCTGGATGCATGCTCTGCTCTCACCCACCTGAGCTTTGCTGTGCATGCAAGCATGGAAAGTCCGGCGTAGCGCAGACGCGTTTCTGCTGAAGGACGTTTGTTCGATTTGGCTGCATTTGCCTTGTGACGTATCGTGTTTTTACAGCCTTCCCACCCCAACTTCATTGGTGATAAATTGCATGACTGTGAGCACATGCTTTGTGTGACATTTTGGGTTTGATAATTCAGCTGTTCCTTCACATGTCAGTAGCCCATGTGCTTCCTGAGTACAGTTTTCCTTGTGTGACACTGTGTTTAATTACTAAGTATTCTAACTGCAAAAAAGACTAACCGATCCTATTTTTGCTTTCCTTTTAGGGTGGTGTAAATACTAGCATAAGGCATGGTGGTATTTATGTGAAAGCAATCATTCCTAAGGGAGCAGCTGAAGCAGATGGCAGGATAGAAAAAGGTAATATTTCGGTTCTTTCATTTGGGATTCTTCACGTGAAAAAAGGGGCAAATAAAGGAGACACTGTGGCCTAGAAGCTAGGAACTCTGTTTGCCTCTTTTCATTGCACCTTTTTCCCTGGAAAGAAGAGCTGTTTTTCTAAGCAACTGCGTTTGCAGTTGTCATATTAAATATTGCCTTGATAATTCTGCAGGTGAAGATTGAAAAAAAAAAAAAGTGTAGAACAGCTGCAGAACCAACAGAAAACTGCTGAGATTGTGGAGGGGAAAAATAGGAGATAGGCTGCAGGGATTTTTAATTTTTTTTTTCTTCCTATTGCAGCCTGTGTTACTGGAAAACACTTCTCCGTTCCAGCCATGGGGAGAAAGGCCTTGGTATTATTTGTGGCCTTCTTGCTTGGCATGCTGGGAAACTCAGTACAGAAAATCGCTGTGGTTGTTACTGCTTGTCTTGTTTGTAAGCCAAGCTGCATTCTTTGATTTGTTTGAATAAAGACTCTGAGCTTTTTGGCAGATGCTGGCTTTGACAGAGCGTTATCCCAGAGTAGTTCAGTTGCAAAAGTCTCTCCTTGACTCAGAGCATGGAGGAGAGGGAGAATTTACTGTAATAACTCTCCTTGTTAGCTGGAACGTGAAGGTTTCTGTGCGTCGTATGCATTTTATAATGGTGTTCTGCTCACTTTAATTATTGATCATCTATAGGTGACCGTGTGCTGTCTGTCAATGGCATTAGCCTGGAAGGTGCTACCCATAAGGAAGCCGTTGAAATGCTGAGAAACACTGGGCAGGTAAGCAGCTGCTGCTTCTACTCCTGTCTGTAGTAAAGCAGCTAGTCAGGAGTGAAAAGAGGCCAAGGAACCTGAAGACGGGAATTTTCTCCAGTGTCCTGGTTGTTCTAGATGTGTGTTCTTAGAATCCTTGGCTTCCCGCGCCTGAGTCTCACTGCACACCCCAGCGAAATTCTGGTTCCGTGTGCGGGTGAGAGGTCTGCGTGGAGGTGGTTTCTCCTTGTCCCTGGTTTTCATGGGAAGGACGCCCAGGTGCACTGGTTGGAAGGCAGCTCGAGCGTGCTGCAGGCGGGTCCTGAATCTGAACCGTTGGGGAGACAAGGGCTCCGTATACACATACTCTGTGTGCGTGTGAAAATTATGTTGTCTTTGACACTTCCTAACCTCCTCACAGACTTATTGAGAAAAAAAACCCTTTCTTATAGAATCACAGACTGGTTTGGGTTGGAAGGGACGTTAGAGACCATCCAGTGCCACCCCCTGCCATGGGCAGGGACACCTCCCCCTAGCCCAGGTTGCTCAAAGCCTCATCCAGCCTGGCCTTGAACCCCTCCAGGGATGGGGCATCCACAGCTTCTCTGGGCAACCTGGGCCACTGCCTCACCACCCTCATAGTTCTCACGCTGTGTTGGCAAGTATCTCAACAAGCCCATTTAGTTTATTTTGGAGGTTGTTGCTTACAGCCCTTAAAATAAGGAACAAATGGAGGATGTATGGGGGAGAGAAGCATCCATGAAATTTGCTGCTGTAAAAGTTAGGACTCGGCAAGTTAGAAAGAAACATGTACTCTAGACTGTGCTGTCTCCATGACTGCTGCCAGTTAACTGGGGAATTTTTTCTCTCTTTAGGTGGTGCATCTGCTGTTGGAAAAAGGGCAGCTTTCAGTGTCCAAGTTTCACGCTCCAGTAACGCCCCAATGTACCCCTCCGAATCAGGTGGGGCAATGCGAGCCGCAGGAGAAACCAGCGACAAAAACTACAAATGCCAAAGATTACAACTTTGTCACTGCAGGTCAGGTCATATAGGAAAATTATCTGAATTTTCACAGCATCCTTTAGTGTTTATAATATTTTTCGTCAAATCCTCTGTGGAACAGAAAGGCAGGAGACGGTAGGAATCTATACCCAGCCCATGCACATAATGCAGTCTCTTCCTTTTTGTGCTGTCGCATTTGTTTTTAAGATTTCCTTTCACACCTTTGTAACTTTGTTTTGTGGCTGTTAACTGTTTGCCTTCTCACTGTTCCTTGCTGTTTCCCAGTTTCACCAGCCTTTCAGGCCAGGGGCTGTAGTAAGGTTGGAGTAAAAGGAGTGTTGCTATCTCTGGTGCTGCTAAGGGGAGGTTCACATACTCATAGATTAATGAGAGCTCCTGTAGGTCCTGCTGTTCCTGTCTAGGTGAGAGAAGACACCAAGAGCAGGATGAAGAGAGGAGAAGAGGGATTTGTGTAGCTGGCTAGAGGCTGGCATATCTCGGCTGGAGATATGTAAAGCGGGGGGGAAGCCTACCCAGGTGGGGAAACCACTGCAGACACTTTTTGTTCTTCCTGCGTGAGATTTACCCTGTCTGCCTGGAACTCTGGTGTAGCTTTCACCGTCTGATCAGTGGCTATAAAGGTGGTGGCCACTCTGTGCTTTAACAGGCTCCTTAACAGACGTCCCAGGGAACAGTATTCTGGAGACACCCTGGCTTTCTGTATAGGGTGGATGTTGTCAGGGCAAGCCAGCAGACTGAGAAGTCACGATCAGCTTTTTGTCCTCTTTAAATGATCTTTCAGATGACGCTTGTGATCAGTAAAGTGGAAGTTACGCAGAACCCTGCGAGGGGGAGAGCGTGCGGTTGTGTCCAGAGTGCCAGCTGCTTGTTTTGTGGCCAGCGTGCTGTAGGAAATAATCAGTTCATTTTTCCTTTGCAGAAAACACATTTGAGGTAAAGCTGTTGAAGAATAGCTCGGGCCTTGGGTTCAGCTTCTGCCGTGAAGATAACCTTACCCCAGAGCAACTGGGCTCGACTATCGTGAGGGTGAAGAAGCTCTTCCCTGGGCAGCCTGCCGCAGAAAGTGGCCAGATAGAAATTGGGGACGTCATTCTGAAAGTGAACGGGGCATCGCTAAAGGGTTTGTCCCAGCAGGTTTGTATCTTAGTGGTGGAAGTCGTGCTGTGGTAGTCCTGCAAGTCTCGGGGCTCTGTGTCTGATCACGAATCCCACTGTGGCCACAGGAAGTCATCTCTGCTCTGAGGGGAACGTCTCCAGAAGTCTCTCTTCTCCTCTGTCGACCACCACCTGGTATACTGCCGGACATTGATCCTTCTTTGTTGGTAAGGTCTATAGCATATGATTTTTTTTTTTTTTAATTACAATTTGAAGGTTCATATATTCAGTTTGGTGGGTGGGATAGTTGAATGAAAGATAGGGGAGGGTGCTCACAGAAACGTGGTCCTCCAGTAAATCCCTCAGGAGTGTACTAAACATTTTGTGGAAGTGTGAAAAGAATGCAGGCTTTTGTTTATTATTTTTTTATTTGGTGGGGTTTTTTCATTTTGTGGCTTAAGATACTGAAGGTTGCCTTAATACCTTGTTTCTGAGGTGGGGGTTTCTTTGTAACCCAGCGGTTTGAAGTTGATCTCAAGTAGAAATTGGATATTTCTGTAACGTATCCGAAGAATACTCTGTGAAACAGCAATTTGTCTGGTTTTGGTGCATGTAAAAACAGGGAAAAGTTTGCCGTGTTTACTTACTGGAAATCAGAAGTGTCCCAAGGAATATTTTCAGAATGCTTCAATAAGTAAACCGAAAGAGCAGAAGGCTGTTTTAGGATGCTTGGAAGAAGTGGAGATTAAATGTGTTCCAGCAAAAGAGAATGTAGAAGGGAGTTTGCCTGAAAAGTAGCCTTTCCGTAATAATTTTCAAACAGTAAAAAAAAAAATATTAAGTCTGATAACAGAAACGTAAATGTACAAATACAAATTTAAGCAAAATTAAAATTTGTAGTCTGTTATGTAGCTTTTTGTTCCAAAGCTTCCCTGTTTCCCTCCTGTGTGAGATCAGTTTGTCTCAGTTGCGCTGTCGGCACTGTGTTCTGCCTGGAAGGGATTTCATGGTCGTTGCCTGGATGACCGCTGGGCGTAGCTTAAGAGTATCTGTCTTAGGCTCTCGGAGGCTAAAGCCAAGAGTGTATTTGTTTTCCTTGGATGAATTGGCAGGTTTTTTGCCCGCTTTGTCTTGGGCAAGTTGCGTTGAACTTGGTGAAACTGTACTATGATAGGTTTACCCAGTTGAGGCAACGTCTAAGTGGAAGAAGCCGCTGACTAATTGCTTTTGGTAATTTTATGCAGTCTTTACAGCTTTCTTCTGTCACCAAAAGTGGAGTTTGCTGAGTTAAATGTCCTTGCTCTCTGTAGACTCCCATCCATTCACTCCAACAAGTATTTCCAGATGTCAGCAGAGAAGCTTCTGGTCCATCAAATGGAGAACAAGGTGACAGCTCAGATGAAAATGAAACTCCTGATCTGAGCGAGAAAAGGCTGACATCTTCCTCGAGAATAGACAGCTACAGCAACAGCAGCAGGAGTGGTGATGAGGAGATGGTGGACTCGTCAGCACGGGTGGGCCCTGCCTGGAGCTCTGCCCTGTACCAGAGCTCGGATGAAGCTGTGACACAGACACATGGTCAGTACGAGGGACACGGTGTTCAGGAGGAGGCTCTTCGCACCGTCTTGTATTCTGATCAAGAAGCTCCTAGCAAGTCAGAACTTCAAGACAGGTATCCTGTTTATAATGAGTCTTGTAACATTGCAGAAGGTATTTAGAAAAATAACTCATTGGAACTATTCCTAGAAATGCCTTTTTTTTGTTTGTTTAGGATTTCAGATCTGCATAAGGGCAATATTGTTTCGTGTATTCATTTATGGGGTGACAGTCACGTTGTGCAAGCTGATCCTTGTTTTTTGCTTGTTTATCTGCAGTGATTTGCCATTGGATTTGCCATTGATCCCAACCTGTAGAACTGTTCCTGATGTTACCACCTCTGTTTTAATCAATGACTGTTATGCTACTGCTGCTTCTGAGCTGACTCCGCACCTGGGAGGAACAGATGCCTTACTTAGCCAGTTGGAAAAAAATGCCGAAGAATATGAGCCAGTAATTCACTATTTCTGTCTGTCTGTAGCATCAATGTACCTTTTGCTGGAGGTTGTTTTAGCCATGGTGTTGGGAGTGACTGGATAGAAGTTAGGCATGTTAATGTACAAATGGGGTAGCTGCAGTTCATACTTTTGCACTAACCTGGGGGTGAGCCGTTCGTAACCACTGAACTGGGGCTGCTCGTACAAATGTCTGGAGGCATTTTCTGCCTGGGCTGCTGAGGAGCTGATATATATTTCTCTCCGGGAATGGGGAGGCATCCGTGTGTATGCAGGTAGATGTGTATACATTTGTTTTGTGTGTCACTTCAACCTGTAAACCTTGGCATCAAATATCTACCTGCCTCTAAACCATGTGCTCAGGCGAAGCTTAAATGGCAGATATCTTGCTTCTGCCTGTTAGTTTTCTGTGTGATTGTTCAGAGATCAGATGACTCAAGGCAGCAGGGACATCGGGAGACCCTCTTCTTTGCTGCGTTTGTATCTATGAATCCTGAAGACCTTCTGCTCTGCCCCAAAATGCAGCATGTTTTTAAGACTCTTCTGAGATAGCTTCTTGCCACCCCAGAAATGGGTTGCGTATCAGAAGGGATTTTGCTTCCATATCCTGTTTGTCTGTGCTGTGAAGTGCTATTTTCTTCCCCCAGGAGGTGGAGCTCCAAGTCACCATGACCAAGTCGGAGAAGGGAAGTCTAGGCTTTACGGTGACCAAAGGTAGCGATAGTGTTGGCTGCTACATCCATGACATCGTTCAGGATCCTGCCAAAAGCGACGGGAGACTACGACCTGGAGATCGACTTATAAAAGTGAGAGAATTAACATTTTCAGATACAGGGATTGCATGAAAAGGACAACTCTGAGTCACTTAAAAAAAAAAGTAAATTCTGTTGTGGGCCAGAGTAAATGTGGTAAAGGAACACCGACATAACACAGAGATCTCTGTTGCTTTTATCTTTGCAGGTGAATAACATTGACGTCACGAACATGAGTCATACCGATGCAGTAAACTTTCTCCGCGCTGCCCCAAAGACTGTCCGATTGGTGTTGGGGCGCGTTTTGGAGTTACCCAAGATGCCGGTGATGCCTCATTTGCTGCCTGATATTACACTCGCGTGCCATGAGGAGCAGCTAGGTAACACAGCAGTACACTAAGTAAACTGCTTTTTGCTCTCCTGAGAAATTTTTTCCCTTTAGTTACAAAGAAAGCACTTGATGCTTTTTTTTTTTTTTTTTTTTTTTCTCCCCGGA
>WKFP01014130.1:321383-388148 GCA_011057875.1 Pterocles orientalis | reverse complement strand
TCCCTGGGACCCCAGACCCTTCCCTGGGCCTGATGGCTTCCCATGGAAGGAGGAGGACAGGAGATGGGCACCCAAAGACTGTCCCCCGCGACCCCCTTGGGACGACAGAGAAGACTACCAAGGTCCTGAGGACAGCTTCAGGGACGGCTTGTGCTTGGTGAGGGGGCACTGGGCCAGGGGGGTGGCAGTGGGACCGAGGGCAGGGTGAAGTGTGGCAGGGGCCGTTCACTGCCCCGGTGACAAGGACAGTGGACAGGGACAGGTTTCCCTGCATGGTGCTGGGAGCATCAGGAGCTCGGCTTCTCGGCTCTGCAGCCGCAGTATCCCCTGTCCTGCTCCATGTCTAATCCCATCCCTTTCCCTGCAGGAGCCGCTGATGCCCGACCCTGGCAACTTCAACTGGTCTAAATGTCCCAAGAAGGAGCAGCATCCCCCCTGGCCCCCTGCCTTCATGTTAGGGTGGGTGCCTGTGGCAAGGGTGGGGGGCACAGGGGGACCAAGGAGGGGTGCAGGGTCCAGGCTCTGCCCCGGTGCACAGCCAAGGGGCGATGCAGCGTTGAAGCCCTGCACATGGTGGGGGGGGGTTTGCACTGGAGACCCCTTCCAGCCTAAATTTGTCTCCCCCGGGGCTGCCTTTGCTCCTGCAGGGGTCGAGGTCGCCTGGATGGGAGACGCTGCCGACGCCTTCGCCACAGCCACCGAGCGTTAGCCATGGTCCAGCGCTTCCGCTGGCTCAGGCCCTGCAGGGGTCGGTACCAACCCTGTCCCAGCTGTCTGGGGGTGTGAGGGGCCCCGTGCTGGTGCCGTGCCCACCAGCATCCCCCAGTGCTCGCCAGCATCCCCCAGTGCCTGCCAGCCTCTTCTTGAGCAGAGAAAGGAGTTGCTTCCGTTGTATTTCTCGCTCCGCAGGGAATCTGCTGTCTCCTCCCTGCTCTCAGACCAGCCAGTCGGGGGTGAAAGAAGAGCCGCAGCACCCTGACCCTCCCCAGCTGCTTATTTCCCTCAAAGATGGTGCGCAGAGCAAGGAGCAGAAGTCTCAGGTTGTGGGTTTTTACCCCCAGCAGCGACACGAGTTTGCACGGTCTGAGCCCTGCGCGGGCTACTGTTCGGTGCGGTTAGGCTACCGTTGGGGTACCGTTAGGCTACCTAACTGTTGTGGTTTCCCCCAGGACCCTCCAGTGGTGAGTGAGAAGGTCCCAGAGTCCCCCAAAGCAGCCAGCACCGCTCAGAAGAGCCCAGCCGCCGATATCCAGGCTGCGACAGAGGCTGCAGAGGCAGAGCAGGCGGCGGGAGCGACGCCGGTAGGGGATTCCCCTTCTCCTGGGGTGGCGGGGGTGCTGCACCCCTGGAGGTGCCTGGTCCAGGGTCTCTTCAGCTGGTGTAACGTCTTCCACCTCTCTCTCATCCAGCCCTTTTGCTCTTCACCTCGCTGTCTCTTTGCCAGGCACGGATAATTTTCCTGACTCTTCTCCGGGGCTGCAAAGCCTTCTGGTTTCCTTGGAGTTCTAGCACCCTTCCATCCCGTCCCCCAGCTCTTCTCTGAGGGCCAGATCCGTGTCCTATCCTCATGCCATTGCATGTCCCCAGGTTGAGCCGGGAGCCGGGCAGAAACCCACAGACGAGCACGGCCAGAGCCCCCCTGCTTTGGGGACGGAGCCAGCCCCACCGGAGGAGAGCTCTGCTGGAACCGGGGAGCACCCTGAGGTTCGAGCTGATGCACCTCCTCTTTTTTCCCCTTCCCCGGGTGGAGTTGGCAGCCCTCACCATGGGCTCTGCAACGCCGCTGCAATGCTCTGCACAGGTAGAACCGTGCAGCCAGAGTGTCCCTAAGGCTGGTGCAGGCGATGGGTCAGAGCCCCCCGGTCCCACAGCCCCCCTGGAGCCCACCGAGAGGGTCCATACGGCGGCCGGCTCCACTGGAGAGGAGGGTGCTGAGCCCTGCCACTGCTCCCAGGAACACCAGTGCCTGCCGAGCGCGGCTGGAGGAACCGAAGCTGCCTGTGATGGGGTGGGTCTCGATGCATGTCCCCCCCCTGGTTAGAGCCCACCAAGGCGGCTGCGGTGGGCAGGGATGTCCTGGCAGCGCTGGACCCCCCGCTCCTGAGCAGCTGCTGCCTTCCTTCCCCAGCCGCTTTCTCTCCCGCAGCGTCTTGGTGGCCTCCAGCCGTCCAAAGCCTCCCAGGTCCCTGCCGGAGCTGCCGCAAAGCCGGACACAGAGCCCAGCCAGGCCAGCTCCAGCGTCTGCACCGTGCCAGTGACCTCGCCAGGGACTCAGGACCCTCCTGGGGCTGGTGAGACGGAGACAATACAGAGCCGGGGTGCCTCCATTCCCCCACGGTCACCCCGAGATGTCCCGAGGTCCCCAGACAAGGTGGGTGCCCTGGCTCAGGATCACTGGCGCAGCCCAGGAGCAGCGGAGGGGGAACCCTCTGGGCTCCCCGTTTGTGAGATCAGGGGCTGGGGTTAAAGCACGGCTTTGTCTGGAGGCAGAGCCCGTGTCAGCCCCGGTGCTGGCTGTGCCGGAGATGCCGATAAGCGGGAGGCAGCTGGGAGAACAGCCAAAAAAATAACCAGAGGCTTGAGAGTGTGCTGGAGCGTGAACAACCCCACGACTCGGGCTTTAACAAAGCAAACGAGAGGATTGCAGAGCGGTTTAATTACTGCCTAATGGGGAGGAGAAATCTGCTCGTGGGGCTCTGGGCAGGGATGCTGCCGGGGCTGGGGGGGGGAGCCGGGGGCAGCTCCTGTCCCCCAGGGAAGGGTGCCAAACCAGCACCCCAGGGAGCCAGGCTCCCAGCAGCAGTCCCTGGCTGGCAGTCGGTACCGGCAGCCCCAGTTTGGCTCCAGCATTGCCCAGTCCTTTGAAGCATCTGACCCTTCCTCGCCTTTCCTCCGCCCAGGATGTGGGCACCCAGCAGTGGCTCTGCTCCGCGCTCCGGATGCCCGTCCCGGCCGGTGTGGACCTCCGCTCTGCCATCGTCCTGGCCAGGAAGGAGGAGATCGAGCTGGTGAGTCCCCCCTGGCCGAGGCGCGTGGGGGTCTGGGACCAGCTGTGGGGTTGGGGGCTCTCCCAGGGACCCCTTAAACCACGGGGGGAGAAGCGATGCTAATGATGGGGGGACGTGAATTTGGCATTTTGGGGTCGTGGGGGGGAAAACCCCTCCAGGGAAAGGTGCTTGCAGGGGCTCAGATGCTGTTGGGGAGTTAATGGAGCAGCTCCAGGGGGAAAGATATCCCAGGGGGGTTGCACACTGCTGGCAGGGAGGTTTTGGGGTGCCCCATGCTGAGCCGGTGCTGCTCCCCCGCAGTCGTACCAGCAGTCCTGCCTGACCATCGCGGTGGTGGCCACCATGCTGCTGCAGAAGGAGCCCTCCATGGAGACGGCGCTGGGGCTGGCGCTGAGAGCCAACCTTCGCCAGGGCCGCATCCACCACCTCCGCGAGCTGGAGGACTTCATCAACAGCTTCGACTCGGCCACCCTCAGCCGCTGAGGGGGGGTCTGGTGCGACCGGCTGGACCCCCCACCTCTCGCCAGCTGGGGTTGGGGGGGTCATTAGGGCCGTGCCGGTGCATCAGGGTGCTGGTGATGGTGCTGAGCCCTCCGGTCAAGGCGGTGTGGACGTATCAGCACAGTCCCACCGTGTCTCTTGGAGATGGGGGGGGTTGCTTAATTTTAGCCCTGCCCAGACCTGTATGTGCAGCAAAAGGGGAGCTGGTTTTACTGGAGGGTGGTGGGAGGGAGAGCGGCTGCGGGGAGCTCCCCTCTGTGCTGGCTCCTTGCTCTGTTCCTGGGTCACCGGGGTGGATCCCGAAGCCCCAGGTGGTGTTCTTGTTCTGAAATGTGAAAATAAACCACCCGTGTTCTTTGCAGCCCCCACTCTGGTCCCACGCTCCTAGAGCCGGCACACACAGGGAGGGGTCCCAGGGTGGACCCCAATCCTGGACCCACTACAGGGGACATGTGGCTACAGCTGTCCCCAGGGATCACACCTCTTCGGGGGCACGGGCTGGGGAGGAACGGGGCAGACGTGGTGGCTCGCCCGTGTTCAGGTCTCAGCTTTATTGGAGCATCCCAAGAGCTGCCCCCCCGTCCCCTCCCACCCCTCCCCACACTGACAGTGGGACACGGTGCTGCCGGGGATGGAGAGCACCTGGCAATGGTGCTCATCCTTCCAGGAGGTGTCGCAGGGAAGGATCCGACCCTGGTGGCCAGCACCCCTCCTGTCCCCATGGTCCCCAGCCCCGCGGCGGGGCGATGCAGGCAGCTGCCCTTGTCTAAAGCCCCCACTGCCCTCCCCTGTGCGCGGCTGCTCTCCGGGGCTGCCGCCTTGTCGGAGATGATGGGAGACCTGGTGCAAGCCGCCGGCTCTCCGCTCCCTACCTGCTTTACCTGTTCCTAATTGCGGGAGAGGCCGGCAGGAATTGCAGGCTGGGCTTTGCCAGCAGGTGCCTGGGGGAAGGATCCCAGCAGCTTCGCCCCACCAGCCTTGGGCTGCGTCCAAAACGCCCGTGGGAACACGTTGAGACCGTGGAAGGGGCTGGCAGGACGGCAGTGCTGGTTGAGGACCCCCCCCCTCTGTCCCCACTGCTAGGACACGCTGCAGTGCCTGCTGCTGCCCCGCGGCTTCACCATCCTGCCCCCAGCCCTCCCCGGGGGCTCCCTGCCCAGGGAGCTCATCCCGGGCTTGGGGATGGGCTTCCCGAAAAAGAAACCCTCTTCCTCCGAGTCCGAGTCCGAAGATGAAGAGCAGGTGGGACACCAGGAGTCATCCTCCTCCGTGATGTCCTGCAGGTCGATGTCCTCCGGCCGTGGGCTGTACCGCGCAGGGGCTGTGCCCGCTCGGAAGCGCAGGTTTCCATGGCCTGTGGGTATTCGGGGGTCAGGACCCTCCAAAACAGGGTGGTTGGGGGCTCCAGGCCCATTGGGACCCTCTGTGCTGGGCTGGGGGCTGGAGGGGTGTCTGGCTGGTGGTCCCAGCATCCCTGCTGCGTGCACAGCATCCCTGCTCCGCTCCTTCCCGGCTGCTCCGCGGTCCTCCAGGCTCCTGAAGGCTGGATGCACGGAATCCTGATCCAGAAACGCCTCTGGAAGAGGGAAAGAGAGGATGGGTGAGGAAGGGGAAGGCTGAGCCTGTCCTGCCACCGTCCCTTGGGGCAGGTGGGGGTGCCCCAGGATGTGACAGAGGGTTGTACCCACCAAAGGGAAGGTTGTACCCCCCAAACAGAGGGTTGTACCCCCCAAACCCCAGCTGCCAGCTCCTGCCCTGGTGTGGGGGGTGGGCTAGGGGCTCATCGCCACTGCTCCCACCCTCGGTTGGGCTGTACCCATGCAGTGGACTCCATAAAGTACCAAGGGGCTGAGCAGAGCCTGGTTTTGCTCCCACTCCCCTCCCGCCACACAGCAAGCAGAGCGGTCGGATCCCTACCAGCCCCTTGCCCCTGCTGCCTGCAGCCCCCAGCCGCTGCGGTGCTGCCGGTCCCCGGCACAGTCCTGCCCGCGGGAGCGGATCGGGAGAGAGGCGTCGAGTCCGGGGATGGGGCGGAGGCGAACGCCGAGTCGGAGGAGTCGGAAGCGGTGGAGGATGCATCCCACCCCAGGCTGCAGGTCTCGGAGCAGAAGAGGCGGCCGCGGCGGCAGGTGAGGGGCTGGCCGTGCAGCGGCTTTCGGCAGAGGCTGCAGCAGAAGCAGGCGGCTCGGGCGTGCCAGTGCAGCCCTTGGTGGGTGGCCTCCTCGCTGTCGGCACCTGAGGGGCAACCGTGGGTGAAGGGGAGGCTCTTCCCACTGCCTCATGCCAAAACCCATCCTCTGCACCCACCCGCGGGGCTCTCCCAGCCCACGTCCCGCCTGCCCGGGCAGGGAAGCCCCGCTGTGCCCTGCCCCAGGGAGGGGGGATGTGGGGGCCATACCGATGGGGTCTCCGCAGGCTTGGCACGGCTCGGCGAAGAGGCTGTCAAAGCATTCGCGGCAGCAGGGCCGGCCGCTCTTCATCACGTAGCGCTGGCCGCGCAGGGGCACGTCGCACTCCAGGCAGCAGAAGTGCTCCGGGTGCCAGCGCCAACCCTCCGCCTCAATGCATTCCTCCAGGAAGATCAGCTGGAAAACAGCCCATCCTCTAAGCACCCAGCTGGAAAAACTTATCCTGGAGGATGCTTTGCTGTGCCGAGGGGAGAGGAGGAGCCCCCCTGCCTTGGCACGGGCACGAGGCTCGGTGCAAGGCTCAGGAAGGACCCTTCCTCCCGCCCTGCACTGGCTCTTGCCAAACTTGCATCCCCCAAGCAAGCTCAGGAGCTTTTAACAGCCAAAGGGAGGTCGAAGCCTCCCCGCTGCCCGGCACCCACCTGGTCGCAGGAGGCACAGCGGGGCCGGAAGAGCTCGGCGTGGTGCCGGCCACAGTAGATCCTCCCGTCCTGCTGGAAGTAGATGAGGTCGACCAGGGGCTGGTGGCAGAAGTGGCAGGAGAAGCAGGACGGGTGCCAGAACTGGTCCCCCAGCCGGGATGCTGAAATCCCCGGGTCCCCTTTGTTCAGCCTCCTGCCGCACTGCAAAGCACAGGGATGCGGGGTTGGGGACAGGCTGGCTTTTTGGGGACGGGTCCCCACGGAGGAATGGGTGCTGCCAGGTGCCAGGGAGGGGATCTGTCACCTTCTTGCAGGGACAGCCATGGCAGGGACCTGGCACAGCACATGCCAGCCCCTGCCCCAGGGCTTCCCGTCTCCGTCGGGCGCTGAAGGCTCGTAGCTTCCTCCTCTCCTCCTCCGCGATGTCCGGGCAGTACCGCTCCTGCACGGGGATGCGCAGGTGAGGGGGTGCAGGGTGGGGGAAGCCCAGGGTGGGCAGCACCCCACAAATAAACATCTTACATCGCAGTCCTGGGGAGGCAGCTGCTGCAGGAGGGCTCTGGCGCGGAGCCGGATCCTGTCGGCGGGAGAGGACGGCTGCGGCGAGCGGGTGCCGAAGCACAGCAGGACCTTGGGGGGTTGCACGGGAGAGAGGAAAACACAAGCAGATTTTTAGGGGGATTAAGCTGTGCTGCTCGAGGTTGCTAAAATGTGCTTCAGCCCAGGGCTGGGGGTGCTGGGCTGTGGGTACCACCCGTGGATGGCACCCGCAGGGCTGGGGGAGAGCGGGGGGCAAAGGGAGCCCCCCCCAGAGCTGGGGTGCTGCCCACCTCGGGGGCAGCGGGGTCCACGGGGGGCTCCGGGTACTCTTCCAGGGCACAGCCGGAGTCGCTGTCAGAGGAGGCGGGCGGGATGCCGGTGGCGATGCCGCATGGGGGAGGCTTGTCTCGCTGGGGCCATGCGGGGCTGGGCAGGGACATGAGCTGGGGAAAGAGGATCAGAGCTGGTGAGACCCTCGGCAAGGCGCGGACCTGTCCCCACGCGGCAGCAAGACGAGCAGCCCCTCGTCACGGGCAGGGACCTCAGGGCAGGTCCAGCTGAGACAATGCTCAGTGCCACTGCAACCTCCAGACCCTCGGCTGGACCCCTGCAGAAGTCCAAGGGCTTTGTGGGGCTGCTCCTGCCTCTGCAGGGTTATAACAAACCCACGCTGAGGACACGGGTGGGTGGCAGGGGTTTTTCTTCCAAGTAGGAGGAGCTGAAGGGATGGTGATGGGGTAAAACCAGGCAGGGAAGACCCCAGGTGTCCGTGCTCAAGCTGGAACTGTTTTTTAGGAAATGGCACCAGCCATTCGCTCACCCACAGCGGGAGATTTTCCCCAGCTGCCACCAGTCCTTTGCTGGCTAATCCCTGGTGTAGTGGCCTGTCCCTGCGTGGGGCAGTGGGAGGAGACCGAGGTCTAGCTCAATTCAGTGGAAAATAATTTATTCCCCTGGGGCTGCTATTGTTCTGCCCCAGAGTGGTTGTTCCTGCCCGGGCGGCTGGCTTTGCCCAGCCGCCACCACCTCGCCTGGCTCATGGTTACGCAGTGGAAACCCGGCCGGTCCCGTCACCCCCCTCCCCACGCGACGCTTTTCACCGCTCACTTCCTTCCTGGCTTGGCTTTCCAAAACAAAGGCGAGCTGGCGATGGGGTGGGTGGCTCCTGGGGTGCCCTGGCCACCAGCCCAGAGCCCGCTGCCCCCCACCCATACTTTCTGCCCTGGCGTGGGGACCGAGGGGTCTGGGGGGGATGGAGCTGCTGCTCCGGGGGCAAGTCCCGGTGCTGTGACCAGACAGCCCTGGGGCACCCCTGGATTCACCCCGTGCAATGCCCACCGCGGATCGATCGACCGCTCTGGGAAGTGTTTTATACAGCCAGCAGCTCGGCACAGGCTAAGGGTTGAGAGGTGATAACCCCCAGACCATCACACAGGTCCTCCTGCATCACTGCCACCACGAGGACCAGCTCAGTTCTCCACTCTGGGATGGTACATCTGCCCACCTGGTTTATCCCCCTGCCCGTGCCGTCAGGACTATCCTGGCCAGCACCAGCAGGCACCAGTGTTCCCACTAAACAGCTTCAACACCCCCAGCTCAGCCTCTGCTCCCCATGTGCCCCTTCCTGTGGAGCACCTTGGGGTGCTGGGATGTTGCACCCAAACACGGCCAGCTCTGGAACCGGGAGCAGGGGGGACCGGCTGGGGCAGCTCACGTTTCCCTGCCAGGCACCTGGGTCAATGATTAACGCTGCAGATTGGCTAATCAGCCGGATAAAACAAAAGGGCTGCAGGCTCTTTCCTGGAGTTTGGGGTCTGCCAGCCCTAGGGTCAGCCCAGCAGGGACTGTGGAGCTGGTTGGATGGAGCTGTTCAAGGCTGTGCTCAGCCCTGGAGGGGAGAGGGATCAGGTTATCTGATTTAACTCTGAGTATTTGCAGCCTGAAGAGAGCCCTGGCCTTGCTGATGTGCTGAAGAACCATCCTACCGCTGCTGCTGTTGGGCCAGTAACCAGCCTGGGCTGTGCAGGAGGATCGCGTGTGTCCCTGGGGATGCTGAATGGGGACCTCCGGGGGCTCAGTGACCGGTCCCAGCTCTGCTGCTGCCTCGTCTGGGTAACACGTGTCCCTGCTTTTCCCTCTCTGTGGGAGGTGGAGGTATTATTAAGCCTCCAAGCTGCCTCCATCTAATCTGTTGGGGCTTTGCTGTGATTAGACCCCCCAGATGCTCTGTGGACCCCCCAGAGCTGGTGGTGTCGGCGTGGCCCCAGTTCCATGGTGGGGTGCACAGGGCACCTTATCCCAGGGCCATCAGCAGGGACCCCACTGGGGTGATGCTGGGGGAGAGCGGAGAGGGCAGGGCTCCTTCCTGGCTGCCGCAAACCGATGGGGCTGTGCTGCAGAGCCCAGCCCAGCCTGGATTGATGTGATTATGCCGGCTGGCAGCTGTCTGGGCTGTAGACAAGTCCCTGTAATTAGCCCCAGACGGTGACAGTGGTACACGCCTCCCATGCTAAGGAGCCAGGCAGCCCCAACAGGTCTGTCTCCTCGACTCCCCATCCCTGTCCCCTCTTCCTTCCTGCCCTCCCTCACTGCCTCCAGGCACTCCTGCCATTGCCCTTCCCTGCTGGCCTGCAAAGGGGTGCAGGGATGCTCCCAGCCCGCCCCTGCCCTCACAAATGGGGACAGGAGAGCCTGGACCAGGGGGAGGTGGCAGCAGGGCACTTTGGGGAGCTGTTCCTCTCCGCCAGTGCAGGCCTGGAGGTGAATCCCCCAGGAAAGGACTGGGACCAGTCAGGCAGGCTGAGTGCCACCGGCTGGCATTTGCCTTTGCTTTAAATGCCTCTCATCCTACCCGTGGGAGCTTCTCCAGACTGATTGCTCAGCTCCCTTGTGCTCCCCAAAGGGTGGGCAATGTCCCTGCTGTGCCCCCTGCCTGCTCCCAGCCTTTGAGTGTTTGCTGGGCTGCAAATGGCCATCCAGGCTCCGGTCCTGGCGTTCGGTGGCCCTGCAGGATTCCCCCTCCTGCTCCCAGCAGGTTTCCCACAGTAGCTACAGCCCTTTGCGAAGCAGTCACAGCTCCCCAGGTACAAGAAGCTAGACTTCATGGGAATGTTTGTCTTATCTGGCTATCCAGGAGCAGCCCCTGCCTGCAGCTGGCTCCAGGAGTGGGCTCCCAGCCCTCTCCTGCCAAGGTCACACATTAACTTGCAGTGCAGCCACCCCGACCCATTCACATGCAGCACAGCCTCCCTGTTCCCAGCACAGCCAGGGGCTGATCTGCATCTCTGCCACAGCCTTTGGTTTCTCTAAAACCACTTTTCCGTCTGAGAACACCCACTTTCAGTCTCCTCTAGCCTATTTTTCAGAAGCACCAAACACTCCCCAGCTCCACAACCCCGAGGAAACACAACAGCTTGCCATCACCAAAAGCCCAGCTCCCCTTTCAAGCACCCAAAAGCCCTGGCAGCCGTCAGAGGCATGGCTCTGGATTCACCGCCTCACCCACAGGATAAATTGTTTTTGCTTGAGCTCCTCTCAACACAGCTGCAGTGAAGGTACGTGGAAATAAAGATGCAGAGCAATAAAGATGTATCTCTTCTGGGGCGAGATAAGCTGAGGTCTGGCAAGGCGAGCCGGAGCAGCTAGTCCTGCAATGCAGCCCAAGGCAGGTGCCCCAGCTGGAGCCGGTCTTGCGAAGGAGCCCACGGTGGCTTTTGGATCTGTGATGGCACGATGTGGAGCAGCACTTGGGTGCCGCGGGGTGGGTACAGCTGTCCTGCTGGGCCAGCAGTGTGGAGGGACAGGGTCAGCACAGGCCCCCAGACGATTAAGGGGTCTCAGCATCCTGCTCTGCCATGTCCTCCTTGTCACCAGAGGGGACTGTGGCCAATGCCATGGTCTGTTTGCTGGCCAGGGCATGTGTCAGGGCTGCAAAAGCGTTTTCTTAGTGTGTTGTCCCCCATCCTGAGAGCGCACGCATGGCCAGCTGGCCCGGCTCGGTGCGGAGCAGTAACCCATTAACCCACCGTACCTCAGCCATTCGTACATCCGTGGGTATGAACCGAGACCTGCCACCCCACCTCTCCCCACGGCCACCAGATTCATCCCGGCACGTCTGTGTGTGACCGGGCACAGCTGCCTTCAGTGAAAAGCTCCATCACCAGCCCCAAAACACCTCATTCCCCCCAAATCCCGGGTAGAGGAGGAATGGTGGAGCCAACACCCCTTCTCAGAGACCCTCGCTGACCGAAGGAGCCGGGCAGCCCTGCCAGCCCCCTGCCTGCATCCCTGCCCGCTGGAGGTGGCCGCAGAGCCTGGCATGATGGAGCAGACGCCATCTCCCACTCTCTGGGGACATTTTCCCGAAAACAAAGACCGCAAGGGCAACAACACCATTCTGCTCCCCCCCATTTATTTCTCCCAGAGAAGAATAGTCAAAAACAGCTTCCCTCTCCCCTCCTTCACCCCCGCTTCCCCTCGCAACAATTCCCGGACGGGGACTCTCCCGCTGCCCCTTACACCCAAGCGGCTTCTCTCCACAGCTCCAGCTCACACAGCTCGAAGAACCCACCCTAGAAAACCCTTTCCAGCCTCACCTACCTGCCCCTTCCCCGTGCCCCGGGCCCCGGGCTCCGCCGCTCCGGGCTCCACCGGCCGCTCCAGCCCCGCCGCCGCCGTCCCGCCCCGCTCCGGAGGAGGCGAGGGAATGGAGGCTGAGCTGGGAAAACTTTGCAAAGCGAAAGGAAAACATCCAAGCTCAGGCAGGGAAACAATTTTTTTTTTCCCTTCTCTCTCTCTTTTTTTTTTTTTTTTTTTTTTTTTTTTTTTTTCCTCCCCGGAAAGGTTTGTTGTTATCAGGAGGTCATGACAGCCTTTACCAAGTTGTGTACATCAGTGACATTCACCCCGAATCAGTTGCTGCCAGAGAGGGGAGTCTCCGTGCCCTGGATATTATCCATTACATTAATGGAGTAAGCACACAGGGAAGGACTCTGAAAGAAGCTAAAAGAATGCTGGAAACATCCCTTCCTAAAGTGGTGCTCAAAGCAACCAGGTGTGGTTTGAAAACAAATGGTTCTCTGTACTTTTTGCTTTTTCTCGCATGATTGTATGAGTATATGGGTAAAACGTGTTCCTGGTATGACAACTAATTCACCAGAGTAGTTACTGGGTGGCATGTTGTCCAGGACTGATGGCACAAAAGAGATCACAAAAAAAAATTTGCAGGTTTTGTGCTTCAGTGGAGGAGAAGGGTCCTTAGTACTTGCTGTGGGCTGTGTTTCTTGGGAGGATAAGGCTGTTTACAGCGAGGAAGTACAAGTGTTCAAAATATCATTTTCAAAATATGACCCCAGGTTATTTACATGCAATTACTCCTTTTTCTTAAAACTGCTACGGAGGGTTCTACAGTCATGAAAAGGAGGCGAAATGTCGTTTGTTGCTTAACTAGTTCTGCTGTCCCATGGATGTCCCAGCACACCGGTGGATGTCAAAATTCTGTGGCACAGAACCACTGTGTTTTCACTGATCCCTGCTGCTGCTTTTATGGCTAGACAGCAGTCTGAAATGCTGTCCAGGTTACTCTGTTCTGTTATTTGCCTGGGACTGAAACGTCTACTTCATTTTTGAAGTCTTCCAGACATGCCTGCCATTATTTGCTTCCTCTCTCCCTTTCTCCTTCCCACTCTGTTTTATCTCAGAAGGGGAAGGAGTTGCAAAGTCCTGAGACTGCCAGGTTGAGTCTTTTTAAACTCGAGCTGGTTCTCCCTGAAGTAGGAACTAACCTAACTACCAGTGCTTAAACCCTCTTATTGAATGTTTTAAGTATTCCAGAACTGTTGTAGTAGAAAGCACAACTAGCAGTTTTACTGATCGTATTGATGTAAATATATACTGTTACCGTTATTTTTTTTTTTAATAAAAATTTCTGTAAATGTTTCTTTTGGTAGAGATGGTCATCCAGTACTTCCAAAATCCAAAAGCCCCGATAGCTCAAACCCATGGCCAGTGAAAGCTAATGGTAAGATATGCTTGCTTATTTATTGCAAGTGAAATGCACATGTTTGGAAAAGTGAAGGAACTGATACGGGCCTCGAGATACCATCCCAGTCCAAGGGCTGCGCTGGAACTCCACATGCTAAGATCAGCTCCAGCCGCTCTACACTCAATCTTTCTTTTAAAAGCTCCACTAAGAGATTCAACAGTAATCTCTTTCTGATAACATTTCTCTTGTAGTTTAGAAATTCTCCCTAATATCAAGCCCAAGTCTTTCAAGGAGTTAAAAAAAATAAAAATCAGTCAATAATGATGTTTCCTCTGACTGGGCATAAAAATACCAATTTATTACATTTGAAACGGCTTCGGGTCTCCCGTTGGTCTTCTCTTTTTCAAGGTCAAAGGAGCCAGACTGATTTTATTGCTCCCCACCAATTTGTTCACATCTGGCTGTTTTCCTCTTCGAGTGTGGGGCTTCTGGCCGTACATGTGGCATTGGGTGAAGCTCACCAGCACCAGGCAGACAGGAAGGATTATTTCCAAGGTTGTGTAGACAGCATTAATACCTCTCAAGTGAGATTAACTTTGTTTTGCTAACTAGCGCCTCGTTCACTTAGACTCAGGATCCTATCCCACCTGTTTACGTGCAGAACAACTGCTTATGTGGTTACTTACCATCTTAAGCATTTGGTTTTCTTTGGAATGTGTCACTTTGCATTTGTCTTCATTCATCATGGTCTTGTTATAGAATCACAGAATCATTCAGTTTGGAAAAGACCTCAAGGATCATCAAGTCCAACTGTCACCCAACCCACTAACCCATGTCCCCAAGCACCACATCCACACGTTTCTTGACCCCCTCCAGGGATGGTGACTCCACCACTGCCCTGGGCAGCCTGTTCCAATGCCTCATCACTCTTGCAGTGAAGACATTTTTCTAATCTCCAGCCTAAACCTCCCCTGGCGCAACTTCCTTTAATGTGTCTAGATAACTGAGTATCGATCTTGCCTGGTGACATTATTGCAACTCTTGCAGTTCAGTGTCTCTCACACATTTTTTGAGTTTGCTACACATTTTGTTTCAATAATGTCCGTCAAGATATACATTAGGAACAAGCCTTGTAACTGAATCTTGGAAGATACCACTTAAAACGCCCTTCCTTTAGATGATTTGTCGTGCATATGCTCATGACAAGGTACAACGTTACTCTCAGCCTTCGGTTATTTAATCTACAACTTTCTTTGCTTGTAAAAGCATTGTGTATATGAAAATCCAGAACTTCGCTAGTAGCTCGGTGTAGGGCGTCTATTGGTTCCACTTGGGCTCATTTGACACGAATAATGGGATATCCAGGCTAGGCAGCATGCTTTGATATCATAGTACCATGCTCTTCTTTACCAAGAAGGAAAAAGGTACTTTTGAACAAGGACTCGGATGACAGATGATGTTCAAAATAAATAAATAGATAAAAAAAAAAATTGGTGACAATTGATTGCAGGGTTGTATTTTGTACATTTCAAGGGAAAGGGGAATCATGCCCTGTTTCCCAAAGGTGCATTAACAGGGGCTAATTTAGTTTCTGTGAAAGATTTGCTGTGAAGTTGTTGGTTTTCCCATTTTTGTTTAGGCTGTTCCTGTGGTGATCCCTGTGATAAAGCAGAACAGACAACTGATGCTTATGGGCCCAAGGTAAATAATCTTCTCTCGTGCTTATTTTCATTAACCGGAGAAAAACCGACTTTACACACATTTTTAAAAAGAAATAAATTAATTAAAGAGTCTGTTAATGAAAGTATGCAAATCCACTGTTGTCAGTTGATTTGAATAAGCAGTGATCACAATAAATAAACAAGTGGTTTTTAATTGATCTTCCCTTTCTTTGGGACTGCTTTATCGATAAATGGTTTTCTGAGAAGGATGCGAGGCTATGATCCAGAAACCTCCATTCTGTTCACAGTTCCTGCAGATGCTTGCATGTTACATTTACCAGAAGGTTTTCTTTCTTTTTTCCCCCCTTGATTTCTTCTGAGAAACGGAATGTTGTGAGACCAAAAGTATTAAAGCCTGTGTACGTTTCACAGAGGTTATAATGAGCCTAAAAACCACTGTGTGTTCTTTTGTAGTGGTTGCTTCTTCATTACCGTATGGTGTTTTAAAATTTTTATATTTGCTCTTTTCACGTGACATTTCTAACGCCTAAAAGCTGCCAAATGTCAAGTAGAATGGTGGCTACCCATCACCAAGCTATCTCAGATGAGATATGATGTGAATCCAGTTTTTTGTTGTTAAGTAGAGTGGTGAGCTTTTTAAGGATTGCTTGCTGCTTCAACAAAATGTGTCAGACTCTTTACGTGAATTTGTACTGTTCTTTACTTTCTTAGATAAATGGCAATGGCATCCTAGGACCTTCTCAAGCAAATACAGAAAACAGCATCCATCCCGTGAAAGGACTGATGAATCTCTCAGGATCTGGAGATGCACTTTCCCTCGGCTTTACCAGTCAAATATCAGATTTTTCTAAACACATTGACAAATCAGGTGAGAGGTGGTGAGATGGGGGACAGCATTGTTCAGTCTTTAGTTCATAAGTACAAGAGAATCAAGGTACTGTTGAATAGGCTGAAATAAGTGACTCTTAGGCTCGCAGGCAGTTTTAGAAGGTCGTTTCCAAGTCGTGTGCTCTGCTGTAAAGGAATGAATTGATGTTTGAAGTAGATTTATGGAAACTGGATTCCATGTTAGAGACAGCTGAAGGCAAGCCATTATAACAGCTAGCAATAATGCCGACTGTCTTCCCCTTTCATTTTTTGCCCCTGGAATATCCTATGTTGGGAAAACTTGTCATTTTATACTATTTCTCTTTAGAAACAGAGGTTGCAGATGATGAGTATTATGATGAGGATGATCACAATGACGTTGTCCAGTATCTGTTGGATGTTGTAGATGAGGAAGCCCAGAACCTCTTAAATCGTAATAATAAAACTTCAGAGGCTCAGAGCCTTCTACATCTCAAGAAGACCACATCAGAAGATCACCTGCCAGGTACCGTGAGCCATTAAAAAATGTATCATTAACAGCAAAATGCTTCTTGAAGGAAGGTACCAAGTAAACGATTGATTTGGCAAGAGGGAGATTTGGCATTGAGTTATCTGTGAGCTGAATTTTCCCAAGCAGAACACAGACAAATGATTGTTGATTCCATTCAGCTTGAGATGCAATTTAATAAGTCAAGTTCTGGTTGGATAAAACTGGATTTTGCTTTGAGTAATCTGGGAAAATTAATCCCATTCTGGAATTGTCTCTTGAGTAGAATTCATGTTGTGTAGGTACCTGGTTCTGCAGCTACAGTCAGGTTGGAATGCTGGAGCATTTCAACATCTCGTTGACTGCAGATAGCACCACTTGGAAATGTGTTGAGATCTCTCCAAACCAAACAATTTGCCAACATGCTTTGTCTCTTTTAGAAAAACGGGCTATTTTTTTCAGTACCTGCTTCTGTTTGTACGCCTTTCTTTTCCTTCATTCCGTCTTCTCAGCTTCTTCTTGTTATTAACTGAAATTTGGTGTGGAGTAGGGTTTGTAGTTCCTCTGTGGTGGCACTCCGTATGTATGCTCCAAATGTTCAAGCAAGATGCTTGCTACTCCTGTAGGGGGTCCTTCTAGAACTCAAGATATGCCAACCAAAATTATTTCAGCTCTTTTGCTGCTCTTCAGGTCCATTGAGTTATTGTCATTGGTCATTATCACAGAATCATTCAGGTTGGAAAAGACCTCAAGGATCGTCAAGTCCAACCATCAACCCAACCCCACCCAACCCACTAACCCATGTCCCCAAGCACCACATCCACACGTTTCTTGACCCCCTCCAGAGATGGTGACTCCACCACTGCCCTGGGCAATTAGAAATTGGGGAACACTGAGGTCCTGGCACAGTCAGAACCTCGTTGGAGCTCTGCTACTTCCATTATTTTCTAGTGAGGATCTGGCCTTTGCAACTGAAGATGCATTGAATCCGTAAGACAGGGCAGCAGAGAACTACTGCAGCAGTCAGGTCCAAGTTTATCTGGCACATCTTAATTAGGTCTTGTTAAGATCAGGAGGAAGTAGAATCCTGGTTTAGACCTACTGCTGGTCTAAATGGGACTGAACTGCAGGAACACTGTTAACGTGAGAATCTGATAAGTTCTAGTGCCAGCCTGTCCATCCATTATTCTGTTACCTGTGCAACCAACCTCGCATGTAATGGCAGCTGTTGTAGTGACAAAGGAAATCTGATTATCCTGTGCAGTCAGCTCTCCTTCCCAACACACGAGTAGCGAAGGGACGTAAAGGACGTTTCTTGCTTGTGCTGGCACCCGTGTTCCCTGGGCAGTGCCAGGCAGGTGTGGCAGGATTCACAACTGTCAGAAGATGGCTCCTGGGCATCTTTCAGTGTGATGCTGTATCCCCTGATTTTCCTGTTCCAGTAGAAATGAATGGAAAGCTGACAGAAGATAAGTCTGAAGACACAGACTGCGATGGGTCGTCTTTACCTGAAGATTTTTCAGAGGTGAGCTGGCAAGAAGCTGGCAGACATTGTCATAGGACTTGTGGAAATAACTTTAAATGTCTTTTAAATTAAAATATCCTTGTCAGTCATAGCTGTAAATTGTGTAGCAACATTTATTTTTGAAAAAGTGTGTGATTATTCCATCATAAATTAATTATACAAGGGAACAAAGCATAGAGTTACTGTACACTGTTACTCATACAAAGCCCAAGAACTTTTTGTAAAGGGGTGATAATAAACTACCTGCTTAACGTTATTTCAGGCATTCAATCTAAAAGGTTTCCTTGACTCCTGCTCAAAGAAAGGAAGCAGTCACAATGCATGCTCTGTAGACTTAGCTGGCCAAAATGTCCATTTGGGGTTTCTTTTCCTCTCACTTTTTGCTAGGATGTGTTCATTAATGTGAATAACTTCTCTGGGTGGTTTACCCTACCTTATTGCATGTCCTGGTTTACATCAGTCGCTAGATGCCCAGGTTTTGTCTCCTGTTTCAAATCAGCAGAACTCTGTCTATCCAGCACAGCCTGGCCGTTGCGGCTTTCTGCCCAGTTAGTAGACTGGGAATCTGACTCTGGGAATCTCTAGGAGATCCAAGTGTAAAATTCTCTGAGTATGGCAGTGGAAGCTTACAAACTGGCCTAGTTAAGTAGAAATGGTTTTGGAGAGTTTTTCTTGAAAGGAGGATCAAAATGCTGAGTCCTTGTCATCTACAGAGGAGGGCACATCCAGGAGAACCCACCATTTAGAGGTGAAGCCCTGATCTGTCCTGCGTAGGAATGCTGGCTTGAAAGGAGGCAGAAGTTTTCACTGTCAAATTTGTCTCATCGAGGGGTTTTAAGTATTAGAAACAAAAAACTGGAGAAAATTTGGATGGCTTTACTGCTGCTGTGAGTCCAAGCTTTTTGGGCTTGGAACAGTAGAGTCTCTTTTGAGGTGTTCATTATTCTCATCCTCTGTTATTTTGGGTTGATGAGATGTCTGAAAGAGGAAAGGCTTTCGTTATGTGCTGCTTTGAACTTAGTCCCCTTCACAAGTAGTCCATATAGCTGTTAACTGGTTAAAATTTACAGTGGATGAGTGTTGTAACTGTGGCCTTTAACGTGTTTTGAACTATTTCTTCCACTAGCCAACACATGTCAATGGTTGTGAAGACTACTGTGAAGTGAAAGCTGTGCCAGAAAGGTGGGATTTCTTTTCTAGTCTTCCTTGAAAGCAAACCTGGAAAGTCTGAAGCTGTGAATAGGGTTATGTTATAATGAGAAAGAAAAAAAAAAAAAAATCCTAAAATAAAACACACCAGCCTCAAATCAGAACAGACCCAATGAAATATCTGTGCAGTATCTTGTTGAATTGCTCTCTGTCTGTTCTTATTTAAAAGGTTATAATTTGCCTGAATACTCATCAGTTTTGTGTGATTTACCATGCCCATGTCTATTCCTTTGACATCTGGTTATAACAAGGAGCTGGGCTGTGTTCAAATGATTCCAAATAACTTAATTAGCGTTGTATTAACTGCTTGGTGCTTGCATGGGAAGAAAGCATTCAAACAATGTCATCTTCAGTTGGAATCTCTACAAGCTTCATTAATGTTACTTTTCCTGGTTTTAGAGGACAGAAACTAAACTGTATCGTTTCAATGGTCCATCTGTTCCTATTTGAGTGCTTGAGACTTTTTTTTTTCCACATGGAAAACTAAGGATATTCCTGGCCAAGTTACTAGCTATCCCTTTAAGCCATTTTGAATCTTGGAAATTCCCAGGATCGTTCTTCTGTGCTCAGTAATCTTAGTCCTTAGTCTAAGTGAAGCTTCAATGAAAGCATATATACATCTTTTTGTCTTTTGATTAAGTTTCTGGGAAGTTTTGGGTTGAGATTTGACGCAAGCAGTCACACTGTTGACCTAAAATGTTTATACATTTATCACCATCTTCATCAAAGCTAGAAAACCTGCAATTGAAAACAGATATTCTAGTGTATAGGTAGTGAAATCCGTGAATGGTACAAATCTGCTATTGGATGTTATTAGCCTGCTTAGCCTTTGAAAAGTAGATGCAGTGATGGCTACTACTAGATTATTGTTTTCCTGGCTCTTTCTCCACTGTCACCTTATTCAAATTCCCACTAGAGATTTAAAAAAGGAAAAAAAATGGGAGTGTTTTGAGATGACTGGTGTGGATCCAGTCCAGAAATACTTGTAGCTGTAAATTACTTTGTGGTAATTTTTTATTAGATTGCAAATGTGTTGGATATCTCTAGGTGTTCGTTCTTACTTCCATACCTTGTCCTCGATAGATCTCCTCCGCAGCCTCCCTTGAGCCAAGCAGATGAAGATGAAATCACGTGGGGAAGTGATGAACTGCCGATTGAATCAATCAGCCAGGAACGTGTAAACAAAGGCAAGAACTTCAGCAAATAATAAGTGGAAAACTAAGGATCACGTTAAGTAGACAAAACGTCAGAAGTGAATTTTAAAATGTCCTGGATATATTTTGATGTTATAATGACAGGTATAATGGGAAATCTGACAGCTCGGCAACCCGCTGGAGAGGATCTTTACAGCTTTGTGAAATTAACGTGAGAGAGTTAATAGGAGCGAGTATTGGCCGTGTTGGCCTTCTAGTTGTAGTAGAGTTGAAATCAGTTGAGCTGCTTTCTTCTGTAGAATCTATCTGACATAAATTGTAATAATATAGATGGTTTGTGTGGTTTGACCGTGACCAGATCAATATATTATGTGCTTCACATACTGGCTACTCCTTGCTCAGGCTAGGCAACATTTTTTCTTTCTCTTGACTCTTCCACTGTTGCTCAACATGGCAGAGTGGAACACTACTCACTGTGATGTGTTTGGCAGAAATCAGTCTTTACTTTTTGAGATTGCATTAAAAATGTCAGCTTCTCAAATTCATGCACAGCAGCCTTTTGTAAGCGCTAAAAACAAAGTCACAGGCTGTGGTGTTAGGGTGGAGAGTTCTGAATTCATCCCTATTCATCAGTTTTAAAGAACGTACAATTAAAATGTATTTGAAGTTTATTCCAGTGTATTTATTGGGAGTTCAGGAAACTCCCTTTGTTCTTCAATTCATCAAAGCTGATTTTGTGTCGTGCTGGTTTTTAGTTAATTCGGTTTTGCCTGTCAAACCGAGAGCACAGCTGTGTATTCTCTTGGCTGCATGGAGGGATTCTAGAGGAAACTGGTAGCACAGCCGTGAAGAGTAACAGATCCAGCGTTGCGCTGCAGTTGACATTTCCTTACTTTTAACCTTTTATTTTTTTTATTTATATTTATATCAATCAGTCTTGTTCTGCTAGATTTCCCTTTAGTGACAAATGAAGAGATTTCTACGTTCCCTACTGTGACCGTGGTCCCTGGAGGCAAGTACTCGGGAGCCAAATTGAAGTCAGTGATCAGGATGTTGCGTGGATTGCTGGAACAGGGAGTACCTTCTAAAGAGATTGAAGTGAGTAACTATTTGTTCTTTGAAGTCCTTTTGTTCTAGTAGGAAACAGTTAGAAATAGAACGGCTGGTTCATCACTGTCACTGCTTAAATACCACAGCTCTGCGGTTTGCAGCTCTGAAGGGATGAAAAGACTTACCAAAGGCTTCTCTGCCTTCCTTCCACTAGCTGCTGAGAGATAAGATTAGTTTGAACCAGGAGTTCAACTCAAACGTGTGTTTCCATCATTTTTACTTCCGGTAAATTACCAAGTGAATAGCAGGCATAGACAAGATAAAGGCTGCAAAATCTAGCTGCAGGATGTGAAAACAGCCTTTCCAAAGTCCTAAATTCACTGAGTTACACGATCTTTTATTTGGGAGAATGAGATGAACTGTTTACTGGGTAACAGGTTTTTTGGTTTTCTTTCAAGGTGGTATATTCTCTTAGCCATGTGAAATTAGATTCCTTCCCACGGATTTTTTTTTTTCACGTTTGTGTCTGTTAAAGACTTGGTTCTATAACTGCTCTTAACACTTGTTACCGTTCAGTGACTTCTAATGCACGTGTAACTTCTTCTTTCCAGAACCTCCAGGAGTTAAAACCTTTGGATCAGTGTTTGATTGGACAAGCAAAGGAGAACAGGAAAAAGAACAGATATAAAAACATACTTCCTTGTAAGTCCTAGCTATCCTGCTCTTCTGTCAACACCTGTAATGTCAGATGAATTGGATCAGAAGTGAGGTGGTTTGATTCCCAACCCTAGTTCTGCCGTTGAGTATGGAAAAAAATCTGCCACTCCTTTCCTGCACATTTTAAATCGAGCATCTGTAAAGATCGGTGAGCAGTAGACTGCTGCAGTAGGTAGGGATGGATGCTCATAGATTGGTCAGTTGTTTCAGCAGATCCTGTGTCTTAAATGAGATCTCCGTATGGAGCTCAGCACAGGCTTTTTAGTTTTACCCATGTACACTTGGAAAAACAGACGTGTACTATTGTCAGTAAACTTCCTGCCAGAAAACTGAGTTTGTCATCTGGGAGATGGGTGGAGGAGAAGTGGGAGCTGAGAGGGGTCACTGCTGAGTAAGAAATAATCAACCCCAGTTTCAGAGGAGCTGCAGTTCAAATGGTGTATCCCACCTGTCTGCTGATTTAGGTTTCTTCCCTAGCCATCTTTTTCTTTGTTCAAAACAAAGTACTGATGAGTATCCTAAAGCAAGTATTGTGATTTTTTTGTTTTTAAATAAGATCTGGAAGCATCTTTGGAGATAAGTAGTATGTGAGGGTGCGAGGCTCAGCACCTCTGTAGTGTGAAGGTCTGATTGTGTGCACGCATAACACTGAAATATTTCTGTTGTGTGGGGATCGCAGATGATACCACCAGAGTACCTCTGGGGAACGAAGGTGGATACATCAACGCCAGCTTCATTCGCATGCCCGTGGGGAGCGAAGAGTTCGTTTACATTGCGTGTCAAGGACCTCTCCCTACTACTGTAGCAGATTTCTGGCAAATGGTTTGGGAGCAAAACTGTACTGTGATTGCCATGATGACCCAGGAGGTTGAAGGAGAAAAGATCAAATGCCAGCGTTACTGGCCAGATGTACTCAATAAAACCACCATGATAACCGATAGACTCCGTCTGGCTCTTGTAAGACTCCAGCAGCTGAAGGGCTTTATCGTTAGAGTGCTGCAGCTGGAAGATATTCAGGTAAGTGGAACTGGTTCTGCATGGTGAGATTTATTTTTTTTTTCTGAGTGGCGCCATTTTTATCCTTATACTTCTGTCTTGCCTGCTTTCAGTTGCAATGTCTGCATCAAGAAGTAACCCAGAGCAGCTTCTCTTTGCCCAGTGATCATTACTAGGCAGCTGTTCCTCCTTGCAGCTTGTGATACTCTGTGACCTTTATAGGAGAAGGCAGTTGGGCCAGGAGATTATTTCGTTATGCTGATGAGATTCTAAATTTTGGCTCCCTGGGTGCCTTTGGCCACATAGATAGGGCTATGAAATGCACTAGTAATTCAGTCTGGCTGGTTCACTCCTTCGTGTGATCAGCTCCGCCTGCACAGTGAACCTCATGCAATTTCATTACTTGCTGGTTATTTTGAGCTTAGCTCACAGTTCTCTTGTTTTATTGAATATCAGAACACCTTCGTTTGCCAAATCCCTCTCTTCTGAGACTGTTTCCTTTGGGAACTTTACCTGTTGTCTTTTTCTTCTTCCTACGTGTTACATTTTGTTGTTATTCTTGTTTTCAAACCTCAGACAGGTGAAGTACGGCACATTTCCCATCTGAACTTCATCGCCTGGCCTGACCATGACACCCCTTCTCAACCAGATGACCTGCTTACTTTTATCTCCTACATGCAACATGTCCACAAATCGGGTCCTATCGTAACTCACTGCAGTGCAGGCATCGGACGGTCGGGGACCCTGATTTGTATAGACGTTGTTCTCGGGTTAATCAGCAGAGACCTCGATGTGAGTACCCGAGAGGACGGGCTAAGCTGCACTTTCGGCTTGCAGGAAATGTGTTCCATTGGAACCATTCAGTTGGTTAAAGAATATGCTGTGCTTTTGAGGGTAGCATGCTGGCCGTGTCTTAATGTAGCGTAAATTGGGGTGTAAAACAGCAATACCCATGAAATGTTTCTTTGTTGATGGAGAGGGGGAAGCTCTGACATCCACTTGTCATCTTGTTGAGTGTCCTGTTTGTTGAGACCTCAGCAATCCAACGTTGGTAGGTACCACTTGAGATGTTCTAGGCTATGTTGCAAGGACATCTCCTACCGTAGCAGACTTCTGGCAGATGACTTGGGAACAACAGTGTGTTGCCATGATGACTTGGGCAATTGAAGGGAAAGTTAAAATCTCTGCTTTGCCTGGCTGGATGTGCTCCATTGATCTGATCTGGGTGTTCCTGCTCCGGCAGGGGCATTGGACTAGGTGATCCTTTGAGGTCCCTTCCAACCCCTAACATTCTGTGATTCTGTGAACTTTCACATTAAATGGCATTAGGGCTGAGAGTCAGGGAACTCAGTCAGTCAGAAATCTGTGAACTGCTGGAGGGCACCTAGAAGCCAACTAGAGTAGCTGTTTAGTCAACTTAATCAAAAACTCAGTGTACAAACATCTCAGCCCGAGACCAGGGTTTGTAAGTTAAGTTTTGCAGCACAACCAGGGGTATGCTTTCCAGGGTGATCCACAGGAGGGTGCTAGCTCCCTTATATTTATGTCCTTCAGTGACCTGCTGCAACAATCTTTTTGTGAATTGGTAGGGGAAATAGTGGGAGGTGTCCCTGCCCATAGCAGGGGCTGGAACTTGATGATCTTTAAGGTCCCTTCCAACCCAAACCAGTGATTCTATGAAGATGAGCTCTGCCCTGCTCAGCTCAGTGGGGTTTCTAAGCACCCACTAAATGTCTAGAAGTTTATAGACCTGAAGAAATGAAAAACATTTTGCTAGATTGAACCAAGGGGCCCTATTTGTTTCACTATTAATTATTCAAGGTACCTAGTCAGATTCCTTGGTGCTGGGGCTGTTTCCTTTATCTGCATGTTTGTGCTTTTTTGACTGTTTAACTTTCTGTTCGTTTTGGTAGTTTGACATCTCGGACCTGGTGCGCACGATGCGGCTGCAGCGACACGGGATGGTTCAGACAGAGGTGAGTCTGACTTCTCCAGGTACGCATGAAAGGAAAGACACTGGAATGCGAGCTCTGATGGGCCAGGAGACTTTCTGTAATGCACACAGTGATCGTCTTTGTGCCCTCTAATGCAATAATTGTGTCATGAGACTCAAATGAGGTGTATGCTAGTGAGTAGCAGTGCAATTTCTAACACATGCTGGTTTCATCTGTTTTTTTTTATTTTTTAAACAAAAAAAAAATGTTGGGAGTTTCTTCAAAAGCATGTGTTGTAGAGGTCATCACCTGAGCTTTTTTTAGCTAAAAAATTGCATTACAAACTGAAAAGAAGGCCTAACTGTAGTTGCTATGAATCACTGATAATAGCAAAGATGACTTGAAATATCTCCTTTGGGGAGATATTCAACCAGAAGTTTAATGAATGTGTTAGGAGCAATCTAGATCTAGAGCTACTTAACCTTTCCATAGAGATGGGCATCGTAAGGTCTTGTTAAAATCTGCACTTTTTCTTTGAATGTGGAGGAACTATCAAATCATAGAGTTAAAAAAAAATAAAATCCAAATCAAACAAAAACCACCAGCCAACCACCAAACCAAAAAACCCCAAACCACAAAAATATCAGCCTCACCTTGCACCCCAAAACGTGTGTTAGCCCCCACACCTGTTGCACTGTCTTCTGTATTCTCTATTAGCTGACACTGATGCAAGACAGCTTTAGATACAGGCGGGGGAGTGCCTGGATTTGTCTTGAGGTTGGGTATTTCTCCACTGTGGGTTTTTTTATTTGTTTGTTTTTATATAACTGTAGAAATAGTATTGAAATCCAGTGCTGTGCGCCTGTGAAGTGCAGGTGCCAGTGAATTGCTTGGGTGGTGCAAGCCTTTTTCACATGTCCTGTGATTTTCTTTCCTTTGCAGGATCAGTACATTTTCTGCTATCAAGTTGTCCTTTATGTGCTGAACTACCTCCAACATCAAGAACAACAGAGAGGCAAATAAAATACTGAAGCAGAAGTGCTTTTAAAATAAGCAAGCAAGGAGGTCTAGAGGCTGTCGCATGTTTTCGTTCTTCTGCCAATAAGTTTTCCAGTCCCTTTCTTCAGTTGCTGTCAAATTTCTTTTCTGTAAAGTCTCCATCGTTCCAACTAAGGTATATAGTTATAAGGGAAAGGAATAGCTCATACAATACCACTATTGTTTTCAGCCTCATGGGCATATATGTGAGATTTTTGTATAACAGTAAATACTATTTAATAAAGCTGCATTTTTTTGCAGCTTCCTTAATATGTGATAAAGTACCGAAATAAAAATATTATAATTAAAAAAAAAAAAAAAGACAAGAAGTAATCTTATGATCCTAACTCCTGCAGTTCTGCAGCTGTTTTGGGGTATTTGTTTCTTAGGGGGTGGGGGAGTGGGAGGGATGAAGCGGTATTTTTATCCTGGCAGACTTTATTACAAAGACATTTTACTAGTCTCTTTTAAAAGCTTGTTTATGGCACAGAATTTTTGCCCTTTGGGTACAATTACAGCTATTTTATAGAAGGTATCTTGAAATCGGCATTTGAGCTTTAAGAGATGCCTGTTAGCATAAGGATAGTAGTGGATGTTTACTGTAAGTATCATGGTTAATAATGTTTACTTCATAGAGTTTCATGTATATATTTATATACTTTTACAAAAAAAAAGCTGAATTATCAGGTGTCTAACCTTATAACTGATTAGGCATCTCCACTGTAAATAAAAAATACACTTCAAGTACACGGATCAGTGGGTCTCGGTATTTTTGTGTCCTTGTGACTGATTTTTCTTGGCCCTTTATGGCATTCTTCACTGTGGTTGCTGCACTTCTTAAGAAATTTGCCCCAAAAGGGCTCTGCACGTTTAAAATGTTCAGTGTCCTTGTGTTCTTCAGTGTCGCTTCGAGAAAAGCTGCAGAACTGGGGGTTCCTGTCCAGAGAGCTGCCACACTGTGGTGAAAGGAAGACAATCTCTTCCCTCCGTCCTTGTTTTTCAGCAGTGAGACCCGTATCACATTTTTGGGGGTGTATTTGCACTTGGATGCTCTGGCAGTGATCTGACAACAGTGGGATCTACTCTGCTTAAAGCCACCAGGTTGGAGGTGGGGGAGGCAGGACGTGGGGTTCTCAGAGATGTTTTAGTCAAAAATGTTGTGAAAAGAAATCTTCATTTAATGCTGTATGGGAACCTTGGATGATGAACAGCATGGGACCATGGCAGGGTGTGAGCAGTGTCCCTGTCCCAGCAGTCCTTGCCAGAACTGCCACATGTCACTTGTGCTGTCAGGAAGGACTTGACAGCGTTCTGCATTGCAAGGCTGGACGTGGTTCAGAAGTCCGTGATTATCCAAGGTTTTCACTCTGCAGAATAGTAGCTGACAGTGTTCTGGTGTCCCAAAACTGAACCCGTCCCTGTCTTTCTTGTTTAATGGTATTCTAGCTAGCAATAGCATGAGTTCCAAACAAAAAGAGCTTTTTTTCCCTCGTCACGGTAACACTATGATTTTTATTCCCTCCAGCATACCAGCACAGGTGGAAAATTGTGCCTTTTTCAGTGCAGTGTAGACTGAGGAAGGAAAATGAATTCTGTGTAGATAGAAGCAGAGGCAAATTGACGATACATCTGTATGAAAGAGCTCTAAAGTGAAGATAGAAGATTTTACAGGACTACAGTTATCAACAGGCAAAGTAAGTAAACGCAGCTAGTTGGTACACTGCTGTTGTAACATAAATAGTGAGTTTGGAGGATTTGGGTGTGTCTGGTTTTTAGAAACAAAGAAATGGTTATGGTACCTAGCCAGTATGGTTAAGGCGATTTAATTCTTCCTGTAGATGTTTTCAGATACATGCCAAACAATGTAGAAACAGGAACTGATTTTTGTATAGTATGCTACGCGAAGCCTTCTTTGGTTTTGGACAAACAGTTTGCGTCAGGTTACAGCCTATGGAAAATGTAAATCAGTACAAGATTCCAGGATTCGCTGCTCGTCCTCCCAGGTACGAAGCTATTGTACCCAGCTTCCTTTTAATGATGGGCTCATAGAAAACAGAGGATGGTTAACTTGACCTAACCTCCCCTCTCCCAGAAAAAGGAAAGAACCTTCCCAGACAGTCTTTGCAGTTTCTCAGATGATTCCACTTGGAAGGTGAGCACGTGGTTAGCGAACAAATAGACCTGTCTGTTCACCCTGCTGATGTTCAGGATTTGGGTAAGACCCCAGCAGGCGAGCTGGGAACCCCAGCTGTCCGCACTCACTTATTGACTGTTTCAACTTTTTTTGAGAAACTGGGGGTCTTGTGGAGCAAAGCATTCTTGTCTGAACAAAAAAAAAATAAAAAAAAAGATAAATCTGGCCCTTCTACATCTGCTTTCAGCCTGTTTGATCCATCTCTTTCCATCCAAAGCCGTCCTCCCACTACCATCAGCATGTAGCTGAAAACCAGGTCACGCTGGATTAATACAGAGTTCCTACACTGGATTTTTCTTGGCCAAGTTCCTCGTTACCCCACTTCATGATAAAATAGATGGGCCCCAAAGCGTTGAGGTGTTCCTGACAATTCATACGTGGTGACAGGTGGCACTGGCCTCTTTGGAGAAGTGGTCTGAATTGCTGTGGGGTTTTGTCTCAGCCTTGGAACTGGATATCTAATGAAGATGGAGTGCTCCCTGGTTTAATACTTGCTGAGGACACAGGGAGGGTGTCTGCTAAGCAGGTGGCACTTGCCATCCGTGACACTCGATGTGCTTGGTTGGGTTGAAATAGACCCCACAGCTCACCACTTGCTACAAGAAAATGGACGTGCCGATGCGGTGTGATTGCTTGGTTCCTGTGGGGAACCAGGTTGGAAACGTGTACCAATACTTATCTTTTCCTCCCCAGGATTAGGCTACCTAAATCCTTTATACCCCTTTTGAGGAAATGAGAAGAAAAAGTACTGAGAAGCTAGTTCCTTGAATGGAAAAAATAGTGCACTTTCTTTGTAGGGTGACTATATGATTTTCAGAGCAAAAAAAAATAAAAAATCTTGAGTGGCTTCTTTTTTTTTTTTCTTTTTTTTTCCCCCCTCTTTTTTTGGAACTGATGGCTTGCTGAGTAAGCAACCAGGCCATGCTCCAGCTGAAAGGGATTTTCCTCTTTACAGGTATCTGATTTTCAGCAGGAAGTTTACCAGACTAAGAAAAAAAACCCAAAAAACCTATATGTTTCTAATTAAAGAACTGTCAGGATGCTTTTTTGCTTCCAACCAGAATTAGCTGGCAGAAGCGTATACGCTTTGCTACGTAAGCAGCCCTGTGCCGTTTGTAGTTTACCTTCCCTTTGTTTTTCTTGCTGGTTTTTGCCTGTGCAAGAGAAGGTCTACGAAGGAGGGATTCCAGTCGCTCCCTGGAGACTTTTTTGAGGGCTCGTTACTGCTTTTCCTTGAGTGTTTCTAAGCATCCTCTTCCTTTACAACTTACTTCCTTCGAAAACTAGCTCAGTAGCCATCTGGGGGAAATAAGTATTTAAAGCTGAAGAAGTTTCCTGTGTGTAGGGAATGTTTTCCTTTCTCACATGTGCAGTGTTTTGCAGGAGGATCCTGAAAGGCAGTAGGAGGAGATTTGAGTGTCTCCTTGAAGCAGCTGGAAGCAGGCTCCTAACCAGGGTGTGGGGCTGTGTTTCTGTTAAAGCCCTTGGACACCACCCTCTCGTGGGGCAAGCCCATTCTCTTGGGTCTTCAGGTGATTGTGCAGCTGCAAAAAGCCTGCAGTCTGTGTGCTGAGGTGGGATTTCGGAGGACGATGAAAGATGACATGGGAGAAATCTTGGGAGGTGGACGTGGTGCATCTTAAAAGAAAGCACAGATAACAGCTGGGCCAGGATAAGTAGTGCATGTGATTAGCAGTGTAGCAGAAAATTTTAGTTTAAGGTTTGAAGGTTCAAAACTGGTTGATTTGCAGGTGGTAAAATGCTTACAAAGTGCTTCTGACTTTCTTCCATGTTAAAAAACAAACCAAAAAACCCCAACGAAGCAGCTTGGCCCCTTGTGTATGCTAACAACTTCTTGGTTCGTGTCTTCTGAGTATATCTCACATCAACTAACCCCCTTTTAATAGGTCTGATATCTGTGATGTCTTTTCTGCGGTGTCCAAGAGGGGCAGAAACCCATGAGCTGAGTGGATGGCGCTTCGCTGACACTCAAGAACATGAGCCATCATCATTTTGAATTTATGACATCCACTGATAATTAAACTGGAACAAAACCAGGGGCAAACATCGGGCGGTTTATGGCTGTTAGCATGGCTGAAGCAGAGAATCTGTCCCGTGCTGCCTTCCTGGTGCAGCTGATCTTGGACCGCTGAAGGGTGAACTTGGGGAAATGTTCATCATTTTAGTAGCTTTGAGAGGACAGCGTAGCAAGGGCTCTGAATATTGAAGGCATGGGGAATTCTTTGGAGTTGCTGTGGTATATTTCTCCATTTTACCTATAGTAAGAGTGTGTCTGATGTAATCCAGCAGTTATTTTCCCATAAAGTGTGAAAAAATCGCATGTACCTGTTGCTTGAAGGGGAGGAGAAATGCACTAAGGAAAAGAAAAGCAGCAGTGTGACCAGAGGAATGCTTGATACACAGCTATAGACAGTACACAGCTGTATACAGTACATCTCCAGTGCTGCATTTAGGCTTTTTGTCTAGAAGTTGAAACAGCAAATCAATGCATTCTGCTCTGTAATGGTTCAAGTCTGATCGAAGGCAGAAGAAAGCAAATAAACCCAGCAGCAAAGAGAAGTGGTCTGCATTTGTCCGGATGTAAATCAAAGATGCTGTCAGATATAAGGGTCTGTAGGAAAAAATGCACCTTTTGATTCCTGGGTGATCTCGCAGGGACATTCAGGTCCTCTTTGCGAATCCCGGAGCAGAAGTAGTGCAGAACGCAGGGGTCCTGGCACCTGGTCCCCAACAGCAGCGTGGCAGGTGGGGGACTTAAAAATCCTGGATGGGCTCGTGGGAGCAAGGTGGTGGGGCTCAGTCTCGGAAGCAGATAATTTCATTTTGGGGAAAGTGTTTCCTCTTCCAGGAGCAGGGCAGTGCTCACTACGTTCAGCCGGCTCTCTTTGGAAGGAGAAACCCAGCTCCCTGCTGCGGTGTGCTGTTTTCCACGGCAAGCGAGAGACTCACCTTGAAATCTGGGGTGGGGGTAAGGAACAGTGCTTCTCTGTTTGTAACAAAACAAAAAAGGCAGAAGAATGCCTTCTGCAGCTGGCATTCAGACCTGAATCTGAACATCCCTTGTGCTTCGCTTCTGCTGCTGGGTGTTGCCCAGCCAAGCGAGCTCTGTGGGGAGCTTTGGTTCTTAATGAGATGTTAGGGAAGGGGAGGTTGGTTTGGATTTAGTGAAGTGCCAGAAAGCTCTTGCTGGCTAAAGGAATGTGATCTGAAGGACAAATCATTAGGCTGGGAGCAGGTTTAATTGTGCTGATTTCCTCAAGTGGGACCCAGGAGATGGATTTCATGTTCCTTGTTGTACTGTGAGGACTTCTATAATTGAATTTTTTTCTGCCCTTCAGCACAGCTGAATTCCCAGACAAAGTGTTATCTCTAAATCTAAGTCAACTCAGTCCCAGAAGCAGCCTGGTATTCAGTAACAAGGAGCTTTTCTATGGACTAACTTGGCTTCTCCGCCCTCTTTAAAGCCAGATTGGATATTTCCACACTCCTCAAGCACAGAGACACTGGGATATCCCATCAAAAAATACATGACTTGTCCTACAGCTGTCCCTTCACGTGTATTCATAATTCCTCGGAATCATAGCTGTCTCTATCTCTGCTTTTTAGCTCTTCGGGGGGAAGTACGCGTTCAGCACTACATTTTTCTATCACAGGGTTGTACTCTGCGGATGATAAACTATTTTCATTGTTCTTCATCAAAGCTCGGGTGACTGCTTTGCTGTGGAAGAAACTGTAGCATGCCGGTGCTTCAGCCTTTCCTCGGTAAAGAAGTTGCTGTGTAAGCCTCTCACGTTTCCACCATCAGGAATGGTTTTGGTGTTTCCAGTCAGAACCACAGGGATTGTTAAATCCCTGGGGAGGACTGGGACAGACATTGTTGGCTCATCTGTGTAGACCATCACTGGTCGCCTGGTAAAGGCGAAGCATGAAAACCGCCTCCAAAACTGTTCCGTTAGCATTGAGATCATTGAAAAAGTTTCAGTGTTACCTCAGACCACTCTTATATTTTTACTGATCTTCCTGGTTTTGATGGGTTCTGTTCAAAGAAGCTCAAGCGCCTTTCAAAGTTGATTTTGCACCGTGACGGAATATGTCTAGAGTCCAGCTGTGCTTGGGTGGCTTCGGGGTGCCTGTCAGTCTGAGCTTCGCTGCTCTTTTTGTCTTCGTCAGACGGTGATGCTGCCTGTTCCCCTTGAAATCTGGTGTTCTTCTGAAGCGCTTGGCAAAGCCCAGCAGTTCCGCTCCACTTTTCACATCACTTATAGGTTAATTGTTTGTACACTTGACAAACTGTGCATGAAATCAGACTCCCATGTGTGAATTGTAAATGCAGGAGTACTGTAGGCAGCAAATACGCTTTGGATATCATCTCTGTGTACCATGTGCAACTGGAGAGCTGGCACTGGAAGGTGAAGTCCCTTGCCGCTCACGCTAGCCGGTAAAGTTGCAAACCCCCCGTGGCTTGCTGGGATCGCTCTCACAGCAGCAGAAGATCGCTACATGTCGTGCAGGTGTGTTGTGACGGGACCATCTATCACCTCGGCATCACGCAGAGAACTGGTGGACTCCTGGTGCATGCTGCAATCCCAAACGCGGGTGTTAGTTGTGCGCCCTGAAGACATTCCCACTCCTCTCTGTCCTGTTCCTTTTCTTATCTCCTTTGGCGAGATAAGAGATAGATAAGTCTCCATTCCAACTCCTAGAACATCATGTGTGCGTTCAATAACGGATAAATGCCACAGAGTGCTTAGATGAGCCCTTTTTTCCAGCCATTGCTTATTCTGAAAGTGGAAGGTTATATTGCGAAGGGCAAAGTAGGGTCTGAATGTATGGTGAATAGCCTGCCTTAGTTTATAGGTTTAGTTAAGGTATGTAAAGGTGTTCAGAAGGTACACCAAAGAGTGCTGGGGTTCTGCTTTCCCGTTTGTCTGTGATCACAGCTGCAGCACTGCCTTCAACAGAGCACGCTGTAGTTGTCATTGCAAGGAGTGGATCATTCCCGAAAACCAGTTAACACTGTTCTTGCCTTGAAGCCTTGACAGAAGGGGAACTCACGGCTGCAGTGAGAAAGCCTGGGTTTAGTTCCGCCTCTGACAGTGCTGAGCGTTCAGGCTGAGTCCACTGAAATTGCAGCCAAGAGCTTTGAACATTTTGCATGTAATGATTCTCTTGTCTCCTGGAGGTGCATAAGCCAACTTGAATGTGCTGAGCAAGCCCGCAGGATTCTTTTGGAAGCTGGCCAGGGTTGGAGGATAAGGCAGGAGAGAACTTGGCTGTGCATCGTAGAATGGGATCGCTTTCTCCACAGCTCTTCTGACACTTGCCAAGCAAATAAATTTCTCGTGTCAAACAGTTGTAGGTTTAAAAATATCCTGGCCTTGAGTGGTCAAGAGTCTGCAGTGCAGCAGAACGGCAGCGACTGGATCTTGCATCTCCTCCTATCTCCCGTGCTTGGCCTTGGCTGGGTTGGAGAAGGAAGAGTGCTCCAGGGGTGCGGTCACCACCGGGCCGTCTGAAGCCAGAGCTTTCAAGCCTATTGGAACCAGCACAGGCAGCTGGTGGCCTGGCATCTGGTTTTACCCTTGCTCTGATGCTGCCATTCTGCCTCGTATCTTCCTTAGCTCTCTCTCTTTTTAATTTTTTTTTTTCATTAACAGATTCTGAAGACACCATCAAGAGAAGAATGAACAAACTTTCTGACCTCACCTTCAATTTTGCTGATGTATTGTCTGTATACATAAAAGGAAAACTGACTTTTAGGCTTGATGAAAGACTAAGAAAGTCCGTGAAAATCCACTCTCCTAAATCCAGTGGACCTGTGTCAGGCTCTTTTAATCTAGAATGCTTACAGCAGGGAGAACAGAAGAAAATGGAAAAATGCACAAAAGACATCAGGAGAGAGTTTTCTTAGGCTCCTTCAAGTTGAAATCCGTTTGGTGCCCTGTCCTTTCCTGGCATTGATGTCTACAGACCATTTGGAGAAATGTTTGTAAATGGAAAAAATAGTTCTGATTATTTTTTTTTTCAGTTTCCAAGTAATAAAATGCGTCTGGCTTGCACTTGTCGCTTGGTTTTTTCCCCAGATGCCTGCCGTCCTTTTTCACTTGGAAAGTGGAGCTGTGGTAAATTAAAGTCGTCGTTTAATTTTTATTTGAAAGGAACAGAAAATACTGATGGTTTAGTGATTGTAAAGGATTAATTAATTAGGCAAGACAGTGCTTTGGGAGGAGCTGGAATTTATTTGACCACAGAAGAGGCTGTGGATAAAAAGTAGCCGTGCTACAGCCCAGGACGTGAAATACTGTGTGTGCAGATCAGAGCTGGAGGTGCAGTAGGGGTGTGTATCTTGGAGTCATTTAACAGAATCTCTGCTAACCCGCACAGCTAGGAGAAATGAGCCTTTGGCTTGTATATATTCAGGGTGTGTTGGAATGGTAAGCTGAGTACAGGGAGTAAATTAAACAGTCCGGCTCAGTTAAAAGGTGGAAAGAAATCTGCAGCTTGCAGACACAGCATTTATTTGGGGACATTAAACCTGCATTTTGACACCTGCTGGATTTTCTGTAATTACTATTAAACAAGAGGCAAATAGTTCATAAATGCAAACAGTTCTGAGAATTTCTGTTGTTAGTGGAGGATAAGAAGAAGAATCTTCCAGGCAGATGGTATTTTGTACAAGAGCAAGATTTGCCCTGGAAAAAAAATGGAAATCACACAGTGCAGCTGTGGAGCTGGAAGGGACAGGGGACAGCACGGACGTCTCACGGGTGCGTAAATTGGGGTCAGATATTCCTTAGGACTGGGTGAAGGGGGGAGACTGCAGCACAGCTGTGCAATTACTGGTGAATTACTGGCAAGCTGGTTGGTGAGAACATTTGTGAAGAAATATTTTTTTTTAATAGTGAAAGGGCAAAAGGAAATACCTCTGCATTCTCCCTACAGCTGCGGGATTAAGCGTGGGGAAACAGGCCAGCTTCTATCCTTTAAAACAAAAATTACACATTTAAAGCTTAAGGAAGTAGAAAATTTTATAACAAAACTAAAAAAGTGAAGTGAAACCTCTAGTTTTATTTCTAGGGATGGCAGCGACTAAGTTCAAACTGGGAAACTGGGTAAGCTGGGAAGAGGCAGGGCAATAGAGTGTGTCTCTGGACACAAAAGGATCCCAAAGCGTTTCTCCACGGGCTGTTGGTCTCCCCGGGCTTTGGAGCTGGAGCTGTGCTCTTGCCTTGCCCTGTAGCCGCGGGGAATTGCTGGGATTTGTCCTTTTGGAGCCCCGGGAGGGTCTGAAAATCAGGGCGTTTATTCCGGCACAGCCCTTAGCATGTCCTCTCTGCTCTTCCCTGGATTCTGTGTCGTTCTTTCACTCCACTCTTCATCCAGACGGCACAAAACGCGCAGTGACAGCGCCCGAAATCCTTCGCACCGGCTCCGCTTCCCCGCAACCCGCCCGCGGCAGCGCGAACGCGGGGCGCCGCCGCCTTCGGGCACTTCCGGAACCTTTCGGCCGCCTCCGGAGCCCCTCGGCGCGGCGGGACGGCGCCACTCACCTTGCGGGGGGGCGGCCCGAACGCAATATGTCGGGGAGGCGGGGCCCGGCCGGCAGCGGGGCGGCAGAGGTGAGGGGAGCTGGGGGGGGCGGGTTACCTCCACTGAGGGATCCCTGCGGAGGAGGAGCGGGAGGGAGGGAAGACGAGGCCGGGGCGCTGGCACCCCCCCCGCCGCCGGTGTTGGTTGGGGCGGTCGCGGCTCCCCTCAGCGCGGCGGGCGGGGTCGGGGCGGCGGCTGGCGGCGTGTGGAGGGGCGGGTCGGAGCTCCCCTGTGGTGCAGCGCAGCGATGGGGTGCGGGAAGGTGCTGTGTGGGTCGGCGGCAGGTGAGGCGCGGCGCAGAACGGCTGTATCCCCTCAGGGGGACAAGGTAACAGCTTGAAACCGGCTCAGCTGCAGGAAGGGGGGTTGGCAGGGTCCGTGTGGCTCGGTTCCCCGAGGGTTTTCCTCAGGTGCTCGGTGTTTTCTGCCCGTTCGCCCCCCGCGGGTGGGTCAGGGGGTGTTATCAGCCCGGGATCCGCCTGGGCGAGGAGCTTATCGGGGGGATTTTACTCAGAGGAGTGGTGTCCTGCTCTCACCTGGCCTGGAACCCCTCCAGGGATGGGGCATCCACAGCTGCTCTGGGCAGCCTGGGCCACTGCCTCACCCCCCTCAGGGTAAATTTTTTTCTTTGTATGTAGTCTAAATTTACCCTCTTCTGTTTTACTTACCCGTTAAGAGCTGGCTGCAAATGGTTTAACTTTCCACACAGCTTCCATGTCCCTCAGAGCAGGAGTTGGCCTGGGGTTGATGGAGCAAGGCAGGAAGAACAGGAATGCTCATATATAAGGCTAAGGGATACAGAAGCTGGTTTTGCTAAGTACAGCCCTGTAAGAAACTTGTGAAAATTCAAATAAGGGCCACTTGGGTGTCTGCTTTTGTCTCCTTTGTATGCTGTGGGTGGCTCTGTCTAGCTTTTTAAAAATCAACCCCAGTGATTATTGAGAGTTCAGCTTCTTCACCAGCAACTGTCCTTGCGCGTCCTTTTGGGATAGGTGTGAGTAGTTGGCAGCGATAAAAAACTGGCAGCTGGACGTAGTCTAGCCATGGGTAAAGCCTGTGAAACAAGTGACTCCTGCTACCCCTCATGATAATACTTTTTGTGGTTCCTGGGGTATCGAGTCAGAGCTTTCCAGACTCACTTCTGGTGATTTTTTTTCTGTTCATGTATACTAATTTCAGTGTTGAAATCAGTTTTAATTATGTACAGGTACATGTGTATCTCGCCTGGCTTTTTGTTTTTAAGCCATGGTGCTATATATGTGTTTTACTTGCTTCCAGACAGTTTAATAGGAAATACAAAATAACATGCAGTTTGGATACATTTTCTGGTAGATTGGTAGAAAATGACCTATTGGTGTCAGACTTAACCCAATATTCACCTGAGAAATCCGCCCGCATCCAGCAGCTTTGCAATGTGTTCAGAAATTTGGCAGCTTGCTTTCCTTTTGTGAGAGTCCCAGCTCCTGCAGAGTCAGTGTATGAGCATTTCTGTCACCTCTCAGTGTGTAAAATCACCTTCCACAGCTAAATCCTCCAATCTATGTCCTTACTACTTGTTGAGGAAGCACAAGGTACGCTTGCTCTATCACTCTGTTGTATCTTTAGTGGAGGCAGGTTTCTCTTTTAAAGGCAGCACTGGCAGGTTTTTTGCTGAAAGGGGGGGGTTTAGTGCTAATAATCTATCCCAAAGCAGTCTTACGTCTTGGTTAGGTCGTGAGGAGGTACCTAGAAGCTCCCGAATATCTTAGTTTTCATGACTTTGGGGAGAGTTTTGACTTTGGAATAGAAACTGTTTGGTCTTGAGTTTCTGCTGAGGTTGCAGCTCAGGTGGGGGCATTTGAGCGATTATCCCCCCAGCTGCCCACAGCCCCAGGGATTAGGGTTGGCTCAGCTGGGGTTAGGGACAGGTGTGAACAGTTTCTTCCCCTGGCAGCCCTCCACTTCCCCAGCTTCAGCTAATCTCTTGATTAATGGGTACCCAAAGGTGTCAGAAGGAGCTTGGCTCCCTGGGGTGGTGTGGGTGATGAGGAGCTGCACCTCGCAGTCAGGAGGTGGTGCACTGTGACCACACAGGCACCGTGATTTCGTTTCATGTTTTTGCATATGCTCTAATGTGCAGTGCTAATCTTTCCTCTTTCTCATTTAGGAGTTCTGATGAACCCGAAGTAGGGTTAGAATTGCTGTTTCTAAGACTTCAGTAAAGCAAATAGTGAAAACGTGACCTTTTCCCGTGCAGCAAACTCTCTTTTTTTGGTGTTGCCCCATTTTTGCATGGACAAGGGGTAATGGTTTTAAGCTGCAAGAGGGGAGATTGAGACAAGATTTTAGGAAGAGATGTTTTCCTGTGTGGGGGGTGAGGCAGTGGCCCAGGGTGCCCAGAGAAGCTGTGGATGCCCCATCCCTGGAGGGGTTCAAGGCCAGGCTGGATGAGGCTTTGGGCAACCTGGGCTGGTGGGAGGTGTCCCTGCCCGTGGCAGGGGGTGGCACTGGATGGTCTGGAAGGTCCCTTCCAAACCATTCTGTGGTTCTGTGATACATAAGTAATGAGAGTTTGTGGCTCTCACTGCTCTCTTTGAAACCAACAGAAGTGTTTGCAGGATCATTCCCAGTGTTTGCAAGCTTTTCCAGAACTCGGTTTCTTGAACTGTGTGTTTGATGCTGAGGTTATGCATCAGCCTATCGGTATTGAGGATTGTGGAGAAAGCTGTCAGCCTAGTGAACAGGAAAAATTCAAATTATTTGCTGCCTTGGGTTAGCAATCTGTTCTTTAGTTACTGCACAATGGGAAGATTCAATGTATTTCCCACCATCGTCCTGAGGGTAGTTGAAAGATGATTTAGACTGCTAGGGACAATTGAGGGGTTCACCCAACTCTGCAAATACCTGTGGGAGAGTGTTGGGGGTGAGTATCGTGTACCTTTTAAATTTTGCAGTGAAAAATTGTTTTGGAGAGTTAATTTAAAATGGGGATATCAAATGTAACGCACATGGAAACCTAAATGCAGAGTGTGCACACATAGACAAAGGAAATAAACATTTAGATTTCATTTTTTTGTTCACTGTAACAAGTGTTTTGGACATCACTATAATGTAATGACTTGCTACTTTGGAAACTGAAGTTGTTTTCAGCAGTTTGCTTATTTGACTCTCCTTTTTCTCCTTCTGCTGACTGTGAGGAAGGATGTTCTTGGGTTGGTCTTTGTGACTGGTGAAGCAAAGCTTGAGTGGCATCTACTGAATACAATGTGCTGTTCTTTTGTAAAAGAGATGTTGAATATCTGTTTTTTTTCTCTTCCAGATGAGCTGACTCAGATGGAAACATCACCATGGAATCTACAGACAAGCAGAGCAGCGACAATGGGTAGGAATTAATTTGGTGTAATCCTGGCTTCCCAGGTGCTGTGACAAATTTTGAGGTATATTAAACAAAAAAATAATCCCCCCTCAATTCAAAAATTCTAATGAATGAGTGGGAGGGGAGGAGTTTTGAACCTAATGTGCTGTCTTTTCCCAAAGAATTGACGCCTTTTATAACTTGAATCTGTTGTGAAATGACCAGTGTTTGACACTGGGTCTCAGTGGGACTCTGACTGATGAGAGCAGTCCCTTGACCTGCCGTCCAGTGGAGTTGGGATGTTTGCTTACAGCACATCCTGTCCACATCTGTAGCGAACCGGCCCTGGTGCTCCGTATCCCGTCCTCTTTGCAGCCTTGGTGTAGCAGGGAGCAGCACTGCCATCCCAGTGATCTGCGGGAGGCAACCCAGCCTCTTTTAAAGAAGCCTTTTGGCACTCTTAACGTGTTTGAATTGAGAAAGGCAGTCCTGGCTGGGTCTCTGAGTCTTGCAGGTACACATCTTAGGAAGTTTGGGCAATGAGGGTTTTACACTTAACTTGCCAATTTTTTTTTTTTTCAAGGGAGTAATTTTTCTGCAGTTCTCATTTCTTTCTCATTTAGCTCTTTGCAGCTCCCAGTACGCTTTGTCTTCATACCAGAGATCAGTGTTATTATCCCCTGTTATACGTGCCATCCTGAGGCGTGAAAGGACAGTGATCACTGCACAGTCACATTAAGGGGGAGGCGTGGGTGGAACTAGACTTAAACCTAGAAATTGCAGAGATACCCAGGCTCCCTACTGCACCTCCTCTGCTGTCACTCTCCAAAGTGCATCTAACTTCAAAATTTTTTTTTTTTTAATTTGGCAATACATCTGCAAGGAATGGGCCTTTAAAAAAAAAAATCAGAAAAACAAAAAATTTGCACAGCTTCTGGTTGGAATACAATATTTAGCAGCCTGATGGAAAAGCAAACCAAAATCATGGGCATTTACTTGCTCAGTGTCCTACATACCTCTCTGGCTCATCTAGGGATTGGATATCGCCACAAAATGGATCTGGCAGCTGTAGAGGATCTGCAGGGTACATTGTGTTCTGTACATAGATGTTATCTTGGTTCAATTGGAATATAAATCAGGATGTTTTACTCTTCACAGTGTGGTTTCTGACAGCTCCAGTGCCAAAGCCAACAAGGACTATAAACTTCTGTCTGTTGTTTTTAACTGTTTGTGAAAGTTCGTACTGGTTACGGAACATTTTAAGCCATTTGGAATGACGAGTAATGCCAAGGAAGATGATGGAAATTGCTCCTGATGGCTGCCAAAACCTAGCAGGGTGCAGCCTCTAGTGCAGTCTGGTTCCTGGGAGAAGGTGGTTTCTTTTTTAACTCTGTTTCCTTTAGTTTAAATAGTGAAGGATGAAGGGCTGTTTCCCCTTCTTTTCTGAGAAATGTTTGATTCCTAACATCTGCAGAGCCATTAGTTTCATAACTGGCTGCATCCAGCTTAGTCTTCTGGTGTTAATGTCTCGTAACCTTTTGGTAATATTCTTCCCCGCCCTTTTTTTTTTCAGTGTTGTACTCGGCTTGGTTTCTCTCCTTTGCTGTGCTTCCTCTCTAGCCTCACTGTAGCTCTGCTGTGTGGGTTACATCCTAATTGCTTTTCAGCATTTGCCCGGCAAGGATGTGCAGCTGGCAGTCAGCTTTGGTTCTGGAAGGTGCCAAGTCTAAGAAAGCGCTGTAAAACAAGCCTGGGGAGAAGTGCTTTGCTCAATCAAGGTCAAGAGAGTTTTGCTGCCTCAGCCTTCTTCAGGCTTGCCATTGCTCGCAGCGCACGGCTTCGTTTACCTTGCTGAACTGGTTTTTGGGTATGCTGGCATGGATGTGTTTCTGGCTTTTGCTTGCTTTCCTGCCTACTTTGCAAGCAGGAATTTGGGGCTAAGATAAATCCATCTCGTTCCCCCAAATACGCGGAGCCCTGTGTTTTATGGTTGCAGCCTGCGCTTTTACAGTTGCCATGTGTATTTTTTTGCGGCTAGTTCCTTGACTGCTGGTGGAGAAAGGCACAAGAATATCAAGCCCTTGCCAGGTTTGTGGAGGGTCAGAACAAAAGCAACCCTTCAAGGATTAACCTCTCTGCAGGCACACAGCCTCTGGTTTTCTGTAGAGGTAGCGAGGAGGTGCAGGAAAGAAGGGTGCTGACAGCCAGGGAGGATTGTGGGGCTGAGAGGTTTGGAATTGTCCTGCCACCCTGGGGCAGCAGAGCTGCTGGAGCGTGATCCTCACCTTCTGACCTGGTGCAGAAGTCCCCTTTGCAAATGAAAAGGCTCCACTCCGCGGCTTCCCAGGCCAGGATTCACAATGTCCATTTGACCTTTTTTGCCTCCAAGTATGAAGGACTCATCGGTGGCAATAAACCGCAGCAGTAAGGTGGATTTCTTGCCAGCAGAGCTGGGAGAACACCTTCTAATTAAAGGACAGCAGTGACTTTTGAAGACTGAAAAGTAAGGGTGTGTGTCTGTTTCAAAAACTTGATGCGGTACAGTGCAATGAGATATTTTGAAAAGCTTGGTAGGGGCATGAATTTGACCTATTTCTGGGTATAAACAAATACATGTTTTACTTTATAGCAAATATGACACTTTAGGAAAGCTTTCTGGCCATGTATTTAGTCTAATGATTTTAGTGTAGCTTGGTATCTATTCCTTCTTCATTGGTCCTCTATGCTTGATTAATTATTTCACAGTGGTGTAAGCTTCTCAGATTTGCCCCACAAATTTAATGGATTATTTATTAGTATAATGTCATATTGCGTTTTTTTTCTGAGTTCAGGGATTCTGTATTCCCCTTTGAACAGTCCCTGATTCGGATTTGTTGGAATCCTGCAACAAAAGCTAGGTACTGATTGCTGTTGTTAACATTTTTCTTTTTTGGTTGTTCCCCCACCTTTAATACTTCTTGAAAACAAAGATATCCAAAGATTTGTTTAATAATACCATCCCCATGCAGGGCCACACACCCCTCTAAATAACATTCTAACAGAAAAGCCCCAGGAGCAACCGAATTTCATAGCAGGTGAAAAATTAATAACTTAAAGAATGGCTTTCTGAAGCTCTGTGGACATGGGGAAAACTTCCAGATGCTTCAGGAGAAGTTAGTTGAATAGATGAACAAGGCTGAAGATAAAATATCGTGTGATTGCTGTGAAAATCCAGGTGTGTGTGGACTGAGGAGTACTGACCCAACCCTCAGGTATGGCAGACGTTACTGGTGAGCAGAGGTACCCATCTGCCTTCTGTTGGGAGTGCCAGACCCCTCTGTAGATGCTGTAGGTACTGGTTTTGGCATCACAGAGTCTGCACCGTATTTGAAAATGTCACTTTATGCTTGAGCTTCTTAGTCTTCTTTTTCCTCATAAATCTTGACTTGCCTTTGGGCAACATCTCCAGATACAGGTGGGTTTAGTGCTGTGTGCCCACATACTGTGCTGTACTGCTGATGCCTGAGGCAGGAGGCTGACGTTTTCAGGGATTCAGAAGCAATGGCATCCAGGCTGCCTGCAGAGCTTCCCGAGCTGTTTGGTTGGATTTGCATGTCTATGTAGTGTTTAATCACAAGCTTCATCTCTGGAGAACTCCATTCTTATTCAACGCATGGGTAGATAAGAATGGATCTTCTAAAATTAAAGTGCTTGTAAATAGCTTAAATACATTTGGAATTATGATCACCTGTCGGAAGTTTTTCCTGTCAGGTTTTTAAGAAGTATGATATTAGTAATCCTCTTCACCTCAGGAGTGCATTTCTGAGCTTACGGTCAGCTGAAGTCAACAAAAAGCTTATTTTATTGATTCCTTTTGTTTGCGTTTTAGTTAATGGAGACTGCTTCCTTCCTTTGCAATACATCTTTCAGAGACAAGGACCTGAAACTTTTATCCCTGATCAGTGAACAAAAAAAAACAGGTGGGAAAAGCTGCAGCCTGCTGATCTTGAAAACAGACGTCAGGGAAGGGTCTACAGCTGACAGAGTGTGTTCCTACCGAAAACTTTCTTCAGGGAAACACTGATTTGTCAGGCTTGAAATGCTCCACAGGAGCTTATCAGTTTTCATCTAATCTTCCAACACCAACAGCACAATTCTCTTCTTGGGGCAGCTGGTGAACCAGAAACCAGAGGCAGGGAACGTGGAGCCTCTTGGCCATTCCCTTGGTTGTGTGTCTGAAACTTTAAAAAAAAAGCGTCAGAATGGCATTTGCTTTTGATGACACTTTTGCAGTGTAGGATTGCTGAGGCTTTATTCTGGGTGGGATTTTCAATGGTCAGTCCCCCCCCTCTTCTTCCTTAAAAAAGGAAAGTGGCTGCCAGCGCAGCTCAGGAATTATTCCTTCTCTGTATTAGGAGAAAGCAGGCAGCTGCCTGCCTTGGCTCTTTGGAAAACCCCAGTAAGCATAAGTGGGATTGTTGGCATGTTTTAAGAAAATCTGAAAATAATAAAATGTTGTTGTTCAGTTTATCATCTTCCTTGTTAAAACGTTGACAGAGAAAATGGGCAGTTTTCTTTCCTTTTAAAATTCCTTTTGTATCTTCAGCGAACTAGAGATGCTGTTTTTCGCTCATGACAGTTCCAATGTTCTTTGCACTTTCTTTCCCTGAAGATGTCTTCCTAGGAAAGGAGAACAAAAAAAAATCCAAAACCCCCTGTAATTCAGGAGTGGTATGTTGTTATGTCACTTTGCAGCACTAGGGGAAGTCTAGTCCTAGCATCCTACATCTCCCTGTCCTTCCCTGCTTCAATTCCTGATCGTGTTTTTCCACTCTTGGAGCAGGATCTTGATATTCCCCACGTGTGCTGTGCATTTTTTGTGCTAAGGTTTTAGATAATGTGAGTCCTGATTTTACTTACAAGCTCTTTTCAGGAGGTACATGTAGCATGACATTATGGCGACTTTGTTCATCTTTTTAAAATGTTGATAGCCGTCTGTTTTTTGTTTGAATTCGGTACATCCCTCCTGTAGCCCCCCTTTCAGTACTGGAAGGCTGCTCTAAGGTCTCAGGGATATCTCTAAGGATAGTGGTCCTACTGCTTCAAGAAGCCCAGCTGAGCTGTGCACCGAGAAGAATGAGGCAGAGGCTTCAGGAACAAGGCCCAAAGAGCTCATTCTGAATTTTACCTCCCTTCTGCAGGTAGGCGTTGCACTCCTGGGATAGGTTTGTCCTGAGGTCTAACAGTGGGATCTAGGTGGTTCGAGGCAGTGGCCCAGGCTGCCCAGAGAAGCTGTGGATGCCCCATCCCTGGAGGGGTTCAAGGCCAGGCTGGATGAGGCTTTGGGCAACCTGGGCTAGTGGGAGGTGTCCCTGCCCATGGCATGGGGTGGCACAGGGAGGTCTCTAAGCTCCCTTCCAACCCAAACCATTCTGGGATTCTATGTCTTGAAAGACTGTATTGTCATTGCCTGGGCAATCAGCAATATTAACGTTTCTTAAATCTTGAGTGCTTGCCTTTGCAAAAATAACAGCATCCTTTGCACCTCTGTGTGTCTGTGTTTAAGGGATATGTGAATGTGAGATTAAAAAAACCAAAACCCAGCTGCTATTCCTGCACCACAGTTTCCCCTCATCATCCTTTTGATTTACGTGCAGGTCTGCAAGCTCATCAGAGCCTCAGCAGAGGTCTCTGCTGTGTGCTTGGAAGAAATTGGTGGTAGACAGTCCTCACCTGGCAGTGGGAAGGGGGCTGTACTTTCTTTTCCTGTCTCAGAGCATTTCGTAGGCATTTACAAGTGTCAAAATGGAGAAGTTAGATGATGACATGAACATTTGTCTCCTTCTGCCCCGTTTCCTCGCAGTCATTCTCTTGGAAAGCCTCTGTGCTTCCAGTGCAGGTGCCTCATCTTGGCACAGCCTTGTCTGTCTTGGATCCATGCAGAAGGCCTTGCCGTAAAGCCAACACCCTGTCGGACATCAATCCCCTTTCACAATCCTGGAACCAAGAAGCACTTGAACAAGTGCTTTTCAAGTAGAGGGGGTGGAAAACTGCTAGAAACTTTCAATGCCAGCAAAGCATGTTGTTCTTGACATATTTTTCCTGGAGAAAGCTTAGCTGTTGTGGTGAGTCTATATTTTTTTTTCCATTATCAATTGTTCTGCCCAGAAGAGTTGAGGTTGATTTTATTTAATCTTGAGGGAGTTAACCTGTATGGAAATCTCCATTCTGAGCTATCTGGATTGAGAAAATGTATACGATCACCTGGAGAGAGCCTTAAACCGGAAAGCAGCTCTGTTATTTGTTTAACCCTTTTCTTTGCCCTTTTTTTGCCACTGGATGAGGACGCTGTCCATGTGTTAGTACATGCGGAGACAAGCAGAGCTTGTAACTGCTGTCATCTTAGGCACTACTGTACTATAATAAATACGAGAAGTTAAGCTAGTGGTAGGTCAGGTCAATGTTTTAAGAGGTGGGAAAATTTATTTTGTGGTCAAAAGTGGCTGAATACCATAGAATCATGGAAGAGATTGGAGGGAAGATGTAAGGAAGGGAAGCGGGGAATGTTTTCTCATCTTCTCTAACTGTTGTTTCCACCTTCCAAATTGTTTCCAGCAGTGAAAGTGCTTATGTGACCTAGAGAGCCTCCTCTTCCTGGCCCATTTAAGCATTCTTAAAACGGAATTAAAACCTGTGTATGTCGCATAAGTGTATCCATGTATGTCGGGGATTTCTTGATTGTTTTCACAGTATTCTCCCCTTCTCACATCCCAGGGAAGATGTAACAGTGATCTCTTATAAAAATGTTATTGCATTCAATATTAGGGTACTGTATCTGTGCAGCCTGTCCAGATAAAAGCTTTGTTTAGTATTGGAGACAAGGAAGAAGTCGAGAAGTATATAATTTTTGAAGTTTTCTTGAATAGAGAGCAGGTTCCAGCCTGGTCAAGTGCAGGCAAAGGGCTGAAGATCTTGTACTGTTCTGTTAGTCTCTTCATACTGGACTGAAGCATCCAGAAAATTTGAAACTGATCTTCTGGAAAGGAAAGTGGTCCTTTAATTTAATTGTTTTCTTTGACAAATTTCTTAAAAGCTGTGTGATTTGGCTTGTGTTACACATCTGGAAATGTAGCCTGGACTGCAGGCCCTGGTCCAAATTAATTTCTAGTCAAGCAGGAGATCTGATGTGTAGTCAAAGTCTTGATATTTCCCCGAGTGCTTTGGGAGCCCAGAGTACTTGGCACTCCCTTCACCTGGGGAGGTGGGGTGGAATTGGTTGAAGTGTCAGTCTTGGAGAGAGAAGTGCTGAGTATCATCTCTGTCACAGGATTTCTGCTAGGGTGGAGGGGAAGTAACTCGATTGCCTGCTTTGGGTATACTCTTACCCATGTATACAATGGTAATATTTTGTTATTTTCAGCAATACTTTGTAGCAGCTTTGATTCAAGTGCAAAATCTCTTGTAGCACATAGAAAATAGTTACAACTTGTGTGTTCCAGCAGCTGTGGAAAACAGCAGTTAGCAGGTTCTCAGGGAGGTGTGGATTCCTCGGGTCTTAGCAAGATGTGGGAACTGTGGAGGAGCCAAAAAGCGTCATTCCCTGTGTTGATATTCCGCTTTTGCAGCACTGGATGTGCAGAGTGTTTGACTTAGTACAGCAGCACGGTTTTGTTGCTTTGCTTAAACAGCAGTGACATGTCAGAAGGACCACAAATTTGCTAGCTCAGTAGAGCTTTCTTCCTGCCAATCGCTCATGAATGTTCAAAAGTACTGTAATGGTCTAGATAGGTACAGGGGGAAAAACCCCCAGACTTGATGATGAAACTTCAAGATAGGAAACGAGTCAAAGTCTATCCTCTTTCTTTGCACAGTATCCCTTCTTTCAATAATGAGTGTTTTGTTGTTGCTTGCATGAAAGTTACACATAAAGAAGACTAAATGAATTCTTAATTACTTAAAAATAAGTAGATAGTCTTAAATAAGTAACTGTCTGACTTTCCTTTTCCTCTTCCACTGAAATTGCAGAAGATACTTAACATCTGTAACTCTCAAGAAGGAATAGGATCTTTGCTTTTGCTTGAAAAACCTCTCCAAAAATGTTGGCTGGATATGCAGTTTTGGTGCTGGTATTAGTACGTTTAATTGCTTTTGGTTGTACTTAGTAAGAACTTTATAGCAGCAGTTAAATATATCCTCATCCCTGAAGCTGTCAGACTCTCAGCATTATTATTTTCCGCAGCTTTTTGTAGGGAGAAGAATCAAGTTCCTTAGAGCAACACATGAGCTTGAGAGAGGATGTGGGATTTTTTTTTTTTAAGTCATGATTTAAAATGCTATCATTAAGCCCAAAGAAGAAAAGCAGCACAGATTTTGAAAGCTACGGTTACTCTTACTTTCTTTTTGGTAGCATACATTGCACAGAATCCAGACTTTTCCACATAAGGCAGGCTGAGTATCCTGGTGAAGAAGATGAACGGGGGTCAGCAGTGTTCCCTCCCTTGTAGCAAACCGTTGCCTGGGCTGTGTTAGCAGGATGAGGGAAGGGATTCCTCCCCTCTGCCCCATGCTGGGGAGACCATGCTCCCCCATAGAGGAAAGACACTGAGATGCTACAGGAAGTGCAGTACAGAGCTACCAGGACAACCGGGCTGGAGAGCACGGAGAGAGGGGCTGGTGTATTCCTGTCTGTTGCTACCTGGTGGAGGTAGAGAGCAGGGAGGAGCAGATTTCTCCCAGACCTGGACAGTGGCAGGATGGGAGGCAACAGGGCGCGTGTTGTAACACAGGAAATCTCAGTAAGAGCAGAGGCGCAGGGAGATTCTAGGATCTCCAGCCTCAGTTGAGAACAGTCTCAACTTGATCCAAGCTGGTTCTGCTTTGAGGGCAGGAGTTGGATTAACCGATGTCTGGGTATCCCAGGCACTTAAATTATTCTGTGATTCTGTCTTGCAAAATTAAAAAAAAAATAAAGGGAAAAAACCCAAAACTTTTAAAGACGTGTGTCAATTTCTATTTTGTTTAAATTAAACCTTTTGAAAGACTTACTTAAGGAGCTTCAGTTTCTTGTGCCCCGAAGTGACAGCCTGGCTATCCTCAGTTTCTCTTCCTTCCCTCATTGCTATCTGATAACTTGTCAAAATGTGACAGATTAGGAGATGCCAGCAATGGTCCAAGGACTGGGATACTCATCTGGGACCTGAAACCTTTTTTTTGAGGTTGTGGAGAAGGGAGATCTTTCACCTGAGGAGAGTTAGCCCTTTGTGAATCTAGCACCAGCAATGGTGGTCCCCACAGAATTTTTGTTCTGACTGTAAAGTGCTCAAACCGTCCCGCATAAGCTGCTCTCCCAAGGACAAAGGCTTGCAGGTCCTCTGTCCACATAGCATTCCTGCCTTGCTTTTGCTTTCTTTGATCACTTGGCCCATTCCTGGCAGAAAAGGGGCTTGAGGGTAGGGTGTGTTTCCTTGAGGCTGTCTTATCTGAAAATGGTAAAAATCCCCTGATTAGAAAATCAGTGAGTTCAGCTGCAACAAAATAAAAAACACCTGAAAGAAGCAAAAAGCCCCCTCCAGGTTATGACACACTTGAAGGCAACAGCAAGAGGGTATAGACAGTAATTTTCTAGCTTGTTTTTCTGTAGTACCTCACAGAAGAGTTTCAACCCTTAAACCCATACAGTACAGTGAGTGGCAGAATGGTGACCTCCAGACCTGGAGTTGAGACGATTGGAGCCAAGGGAGAGGGAAAAAAAAAAGCCCAAACTATCCTTTTAACCATGTGGAGTAAACCCCATATTACAAACCTGGCTGAAAGACCTTGTGGTCACTGGTATCAAGTTATCAGAGTTAAGAGTCTGATTTAGGCTTATAGGGAAAAGAGAGAGACTCTTCCTCCTTGATGGAGCTCTAGTATTTCGACAGTGCTTTGAATGTATAAAATGCTGCAGAATAAGTATTAGCAACTCCAATCCTGGTCGTTGGTTTGCCTTTTTGAAGACCCCCTGCTGTAATCCGGGATGCTGGTCTTCCCTCCTGGGCTTTGCTGTCATGGTACTGTTCTTCCGTCCCCTGTTTTTGTAACCTGATGAGACTGGTAGTGGGCTCTTCGGAGATGCTCTTATTCAAGTGTTGTGTGAGGATTTCCTGTTAATCTTGTTACCTCCAAACCACAGGACTTACAGTCATCGCCTCTTGCCACCTCCCAGGCTACCTCATTTACATCTGGACTTTGCACTAAACAGCTGCTTCTGCAAGTTTGGTTTTAAGTTAAAAAAGGAAATGTGAGTGTGCTTTGCTGGGAGGCAGGAGATTGGTGTCGCAGTTACCCAGTTACCCTTTCCAGTGACAGGTGTCTGCTGCTTGCATAACTTGGGCTTTTCTTCTTTTGTAGCCCTTGTGGGTTTCCTTATTTGTTAATTGTTGTGAAATTGTCATCTTGTCCTGAGAGATGATAGTGGGTTTAGCAACACTTTTATTACTTCAGACTATTTCACAAAATGCTGAGGGTGAGTTTTGAGTTGGGGTTTGTCTTATAAGGTTGTTTTGTTGTTTGGGTTTTTTTTGTCTGGTGGAGGTTTTTTTGTTTGATTATGTATTTATTTGATTGGGGGTTATCTTTTTTTTGTCTTGTTTTGTTTACTTTTTTTGGCTTTTTGGTGGTGTGTGTTTTTTGGGGTTTTTTTTTGGAGTTCATATTAGACATTGTCCATTATCAAGGTGACACCTCAAATCCTCAGTTACTTATTGAGCAGTTGTGTCTGTGATTATGTGATATAACAACGACATTATCTGCTTACTTTATAATCAGAGCCACTTGTTCTGTTGTGGTTTCCTATTTACAATCTTTCATTTTTGGGTAAAGACAAGGAATGGGGGGGGGGAAAAACCAAAACATTTTCTGCCAGCTTAGCAATAATATTTTAAACTATGTATTTAAAATCATATGCTTGTAGAAGTTTTACATGCATGGCCTTTTAAAATTCTAATTTATTATTTCCCATCAATTGGTGTATAAACTCTATTCTCTTGGTCTCTGCTGGGTACTTTGACAGTGTTGTGCTTTGAAACAGAAAAGTGGGAGGAATGTGATGATGTTGTGTCGGTACAAACCTGAGCTATTTATAGCCTGCCCAGAAAGGTTGGAGGGATCCCGGGTGAGTGCTTTGCCTGCTGAATGCTGGGTTAATTACTGGTTGAAAGGAGTTGTAGGAGTAGTTTGTTTTTGTAATTGTGCCAAGGAACACCCAGAGTAAAGGACGGGTATTGCTGCTTTCCCTGTGAGTCTGTAAACCGCGGCCGGGGCTGGAACTCAAAAGAAATTGCATAGCACTTTTTTTTTTTCTTTCTTCTTTTTTTTTTTTTTTTTTTTTTTTTTTTTTTTTTTTTTTTTTTAAGTTTCTTAGGCTGCAGTTTCAAGTTTCTTAAGCTGCAATTTCAAGTGTGGGCACCTGCAGGTTTACTCGGGTTTTCATTTGCTACAGCTGTGCTGCCAGCTGTGATCCACATTTACATCTGCGTTCTAGATTTGTTTTGAAATGGTCTTAGCTTTCGAAAATATGGGGATATATGAGGTCAGGTACTTTGAATATGCATGGATGAGGCTTTGGGCAACCTGGGCTGGTGGGAGGTGTCCCTGCCCATGGCAGGGGGTGGCACTGGGTGGTCTCTAAGGTCCCTTCCATCCCAAACCCTCCTGTGATTCCGAAGCGATGTGAAGCCGTTTCTAACTCCCCCCGCAGCCGCCGGGCTGTGGCAGCGGGCAGGGAGCTGGCACCCGCACCTCCCGCTTCTCCCGGGGGCTCTTTTCCTCCCTCCTCGTTGCCCCCAAGCTCGGGCAGAGCCTCCGGAGGGGCGGGCGGGCGAGCTGCCGGGGCACGGGCCCGTGGGGCAGCCAGACTCCCCCGGCGGTGGGCAAACGGGGGCCGTGCCGGGGCGACATGCTCGTTTGAGGCGGGCGGGCCGCACCGCGAAAACTTTGCCAAAAAGGGGCGCGGGCAGCCGGGGCGGCGAGCTGCTGCCAGACCCGCTGGCCAAAAGAAAGCGAGAGAGGAGCGGAGCGGGCACCGGCGGCAGCTGCGAGCCGGCCGCGGGCTTTTCGGCGGGGCCGTGCGCTCCCCCCCGTCCCGGCGGGGAGTGGGAGGGGCCGCGGCGCGCCCTCAGGCGCCGGGAGCGCGGCGGGCGGGGGCGGGCGCGGGTGCCCGGATGTGGATGGAGATGAGGGAGAGGCGGCCCCGCGCCAGCCTGCCCGGGCGCGGGGGAGCGGGGCTCGGCGGGCCGGCGGCGCGCTGACAGGTTCAGCCGGCAGGTTCGCGGGGACCGGCGCGGCAGGCAGCCGGCAAATGGAAGAGAAGACTTTGGCAGGGGGGTAGAGCCTGGCCAGCCGGGAGGGAGCCGATGGCTGGAGGACGCTTGGCAGGGTGAACTTCGCGATGGCTGCCCGGCCGAGGTACGGCGGTAAAGCGCTTCTGTCGCGGCTGGGGGCTCTCGCTGAGGGGTTCGCACAGTCCGCCGCTGTTAGCGGTGCCCGCGCTCCTTCTCAGACGCAGTTTGCTGCCGGTTTTCACACTGTGTTCGAGAGAAATCTGTCTGAAGACTCGTCCTGAATGGATTTGTCCATGTATTTTGTTCGCCGATACCTCCTCTCCACGTAAACTTTATTTTAAGAGCAGAAAGGAAGTCTGTCCTACTCCCTTGTCAAGTCTCTCCCAATCCAACCAATTAATAGCTCCTTGAAAATGATTTTCTTCTCCCTGGTGGACTTGTGTATTATTTGTTTGTTTTCTTTTTCTCCTGTAACCAGTCCGGTGTAAACAGGTTTTTGTGATTGCTTCCAGCAATACTGTAAAAGGTAAATGGTTTATACTGGGTTGGACTGGAGAACTGGCTGTGTGAAATGGAAGCAGGTTGGTTCTCCTCCTGTGTGAATCTGCTGGATAGGGGCAGGAGCTGGTTGTGGAGAAGAGATGAAAAAAGAATGAGCAAATGTAGTTGCTCTCAGGGAGCAAAATTCAAGCAAATATATCCGTCTTGGTTAAATACTTTTCAACTAACTGTTTTTAAAGAAACAAGTTCTTGCTTGCTGGGGGGGGTAGGAGGGGGCATCCTGTCTAAAGTAAATTTCACACTCAGCATGGGGGAGGCAGCTTTTCTTAAGTTGCAGTGCTTGATGAAGCAGTGCTATTTAAGGTACCTGTTAAATGCCTTTTAGCTTTTACGGTGCTTTGATGGGCATTTCAGAAATGCCAAAGAGAGAAACTCCTCTTTTTGCTCTTTAAGTGCAATACCCAATAGCCACCCTGGTCCCCTTTCGTCCAGGCAGGAAAAAACAAATTGAAAAATGGTGGCATATCCTACACAGAAGTTTGGCACTCACAGTGTATTTTCACAGTGCTGCTTTTCTGCAGCTTTGAAGCCAAGAGCTGGCTTTAAATTACAAACTGCAGAATGACAGAGCCCTGAGCTTTGGGGAGGAAGGACGGGAAGATTGATTGCTTCATTAACAGCTGAACTCTTCCCTAGCTCCAACTGCCTGCTCTCTGTGTGTGTGGGGAGATTGGGAGTACTTAACAAAGAGGTAAAGGTTGAATTTTCCAACATATTTTTTTCCTTTGTATGATCACTTATTCCTATGATTTACTGGCCTGCATTATCAGCGCCTTGCTTTAATAGGCCTGCATGCTAAGAGAGGATACAGCAGACAGCTCAGCGCCGCTGGCTGGCCTTGAAGCTTGGCTTGGCTCCAAGGCCAGGGATGCGCTTGGTGTCTTGGAGGTCGCACAACCCTTTTCTTGGGTGGCAGAAGGGCACGTGGGAGCTGGGTCCCAGCAGTAAGCCCCCAACCTCGACAAACTGGCCGAGAAGGGGCAAGGCTGGCACTGGGGTCAGCTGACCACATCCCTAACCTGTAAGGTGGATGGCGCCAAGACGAAAATTTTATACATTGAGTGGTTCAAACTGGAAGTGAGGAAATGGACCAAGGGGCCAGGTACTGCGGGGTAGGCAAAAGCACCGTGCTCCACACCTAGTGCCTGCGACTGGCATGGAGACAAGATGTGCACCTGCCATTCATTCTGTGCCATCCCTTCTCAATCGTGTGTGTTGGCTTTTGCTTTTGTCAGGGTGCTGAGAGGCACTCAAACTGTAATCTGCATCACAACATTTCAGCATAAGAAGAAGGTAACCTCTGTATGCTTGAAGATCAGTGTTAGTTTGATTATTGCTCATTTTAGGACATTTAAAAGGGAACAGGAGTGAATATGAGCTGCATAAATTAATCTTTTTCAGGAGAGGCTGCATTTGCCAGAAAGCCTGGTGCTTGTGGTGTTTCTCTTTTGGTGGCACAGGTCAGCGGGAGTATCCATTTCAAACCAAGAGACTTGTGCTTTGTGGGTGCATAGAAGCTTTTATTCAACAGTGAAGGATGAATTCATATTCACAGTAAATAATTGGAGTTATACTGCATAGGACTGAGAGGCCAAATGTCTCCAGAATTCATTTACCAAAATATGTTTGAGGGTTTACTCTGCCATGTAGCTGACAAAAGATGTGGGTGAGCTTTTTGTGCTCATTTCTTCTTTGTAAAAAATACAAACCATTTCTCCAAGCTCAGTAAGTTGCTGATGAGGCGGTATGATACAGAATGTTTTGCGTATTGCTCCATATGAGGCCTTTGGGCACTCCTCCATCTGCTTGGGTTTGCTATTTCTAACATGCTGTATGTTTCAGCTAGTGAAAGGGATGTCATATTGAGGATAATGTTTGTTTGGTAACAAGAAAATCCTGCATCCCTTCTTCAGCTTCAGTGCTGTGATTCTGGGCAGCTCACCTAGCATTTGGGTTTCACTGTTTTGAAGGGTGGAAGGATAAGGAGAACAAGGTCTGCTGCTGCTCATCAGCATTTTGAAATCTGTAATAGTGATGACTGAGACACTGAGGTGCTAATGGATGCTGTAACGTGTTTTTTTTTTAAATAGTAAATCCTGAGAATTTAATACGTGGTGAGTTGGGTGTTGTTTCAGCTGTTTGAGAGTGATAAGCTATTTACAGTAGCCGTTGGTATAAGCTAATATCTAGAGCTGTTAGGTGGAGAAACTCCCCCAGTTTGCATTGTTTTGTGTACAATGTAGATTTTCGGTTTTTAAGTTGCAGCTGTAGCTTTCAATGCGCTCGCTTCTGGAATGCACGGGTGATGTGTCAGTGCTGCGCCTGTAGCGTCCCTGGGCGACAGGGCTTGTGCCAGGTTTTTATGGCGTATTCTGGAACGGGTGAGCAGGAGCGGAACTGACCTGGACGAGGACACGTTTACTTTCTGGTTAGAAGTGGTGTGATATTCATTGCATGCCGTTCAGCTGCTCTGAGATACAGCAGGACCCACAGGAGAGTTGTGGGGGACAGATGCTCCCTGCCGGCAATCGGTGGGGTGTGAGGAGTGGTGGAGCCCATCTCTTCTGCTTTCTTCTGCATTAAAATGTGCACTGTACTGCAGTGGTCACAAACTGAGGCTCTTTAGATGCGTAGCTGCTGTTCTGAAGATGTAGGCTACTTTTCTCAGGCTGGTTGGGATAATTTTAAGTTGTCTGTAGCCCTGTTGGTTAGGCTTATTTAAAATTAGTGGATAAAGAAATGCTTTGTCGTTACAGATGCTAAGAATTTCCAATTGCCGTATAACTTGCCTTTGAAAGTGGTGACGATTAGTGTGATTGCAGCTGGGCAGAATTAATGCGATTTCCTGATCTTTGTCAGTAGGCGAATACAGTAGCACAGTCAGGGCAACGTGAAATCCGAGTGTTGTGCTGTCGTCCCTGCTGGGCTCACCTGGCTCCTTCTCCCCAGTCAGCCCTGCAGGGAATGATGGACAGCAGGCTGGGAAGCCCTCTGTGTCCACCCCCTAAAGCCAAGTCATACCGGGTAAATCCAGGAGAGTTTTGAAACGAGGCTGTACCACACATTTTGATAGGAAAAAGAAAAAAAAAAAAAAAAAGGTGATGCTGTGCAGAAATAAAATGTGGCCAAATCTGCATTAGAAACATGGTAAATACAGCAAAACAGTTTCTTCTAAAGGGAATAATGCTGAGGGTTTTCCCTGAGGATAAGCTACACTGAAGGATGCAGTGTGATTTTTGTACTGTGTTGTTTCTCATCTTTCCAGGCCAGATCTAAAGATGCATTTCATAAGTTGTTTGTTTTGCGGGGCCTGTTGATACAGGCAAATGCCAGTATTGGTGATGCAGCATTCCAGCCAGCTGATGCAGGTGAAGGAGGAGAGCTTAGCTCTCTGTTGAAAGCTCAAATATCCTGTGAACCTGTCGGTTTTGCTAGTATGCTACTGCTAGTCCTGCCTGTTGAAATACAACCCTTTTTTTCTCCAGAGCAAAGTGCCTGGCTGATCCACGACACGTTTTGCAGGCTGCTGGGGATTTCCAGTTTGCAGTTCCTTATTTCCTGGGCCTGGAGCCTATTGCTTTGGGGCAGGGACACAGCTGAAGCTCCCCCACGGAGAAGAGATGCTCATAGGGAAGCTGTTCTTTTCAAGCAGGTTGAGTTTCTTTGCAGTGGGGGTTGCAAGCACCTTGAAATCTTTGAAATACTATTGTCATGGCATACCTGAGCTGGTAGAGAAGGGAACGTTTCCTTAGATCACTTAATTTTCCTGGATCTGAATCTGTATTGTAGAGAAAGGTATCTTCTTGCAGGTTTTTTATGAGAAAATCATTCGCTAGTTTAACTGCAAGATGCAGCACAAATAGCAGGAAACAAGCTTTTAATGAACTGCATAAATTCTCCTCAGCGCTATCCTTCTGAGCACAGTCATCGTGAATGACGGGATGAAGCTTTTGAATGCCTTTCAAATATAACACAAAAGCTGTCTCAGCAAAGTACATCGGAATGCTACGAAGACATTGTTCTTCTTCACGGGGTGGACTACAGTGAAGCGAGGAAGAGTTTTTTTCCCCAAGCGCAGGATGTCTTCGCGAGGCTGGGCTCCAGCCCAGGGTGGTGGGGAGAGCAGAGCCTAGCTTACTGCCCAGCTCACGAGCGATGCTATGAAAAAGTTACTGGAACACAGAGGTGCCTGAGCCTCAAAAAAAAAAAAGGGAAAGTCCTCATTCTGTTCAGGCTTGAAGACAACGTGGAGATTTTTTTTTTCCCGTGTGATATGTTATTGTGAGAAAAGTGACTGGCCATGTTACTTTTTGCAGGTTTGGCTGCTGCAGTTCATCTGTGTCACTGATAAAAACGAGAAGACACACATAGTGCTCGCTGGGGTGGAGCGACTGGCTGGGGCAGATGTTCCTCCAAAATGCAGAGTTATCGTAGGTGGGTTGGGACAGGGCTGTATTGCGCCGGCAGAATGCTTTTATGGGGAACAGACAAGACATTGCGTGTGCTACGAGCAGATTTTCCGTAGCTGCCTGCTCACGGACAATTCGGGGCAGAGAAGTTGCATTCTAGATTGTTTTGTTGCATTATTCCTGTAGGGGAAGAAAGTGGTGGCAGGCAGGGAGAAGAAACAGGTATGTGGGCACAAAACTGCATTTGAGGAGGTGTTCTGCTAATGTCAGCACTGAACTTGTTCCTGTTTGCAGCATTGTCAAGCTGAAGTGTCTCGGCGGGTTCAAAGAGGCAGCCTTCATCACAGGTGCCACACGCTTCATGCAGGCTTTTGCCTTCTGGATTACGTTAGGCCTAGATATCGTTTAGTCTGTAGAGTTGTCGCTTTAAGTTGTACTGGGTGTTTATTGTACCAATGAGTTGAATCTTGAATTTTCCTCTAGTGTTGTTTTTGCAATGCTGCCTGTCAGGTTAAGAGAAAATTATGTCCCCGCTGTAATTTGTAGAGAAAGTCCAGCAAGCAGATTGTTAATATTTAACCTCAGAGACAACAGTAAAACTCATTCTTAGAACTGTAAAAATATGTGGATTTCATTTTTGCAATTGCAAAAAAAAAAAGAAGTAACAAAAAAACAACAACAAAAAAGCAATAAGGAACAACAAACATACCCTCACCCCCAATTCACCAAAGCCTAAACAGGAAAAGTCCTACAGAAGCCCTTCTTAAAAAGAAATGAGAGAGCAAACTCACAAACATCTGGTAGTATTTCTATTCTGTATGCTCTTTTGTGGCTTAGAATCCATCCCTGGAGGGGTTCAAGGCCAGGCTGGATGAGGCTTTGGGCAACCTGGGCTAGTGGGAGGTGTCCCTGCCCATGGCAGGGGGTGGCACTGGATGGTCTCTAAGCTCCCTTCCCACCCAAACCATCCTGTGATTCTAGGAGTGCCATATACTGTGTAATCTATAAGCAGCAGATGATGTATTGATGGACACATGAAGAGCTCCTTCACGGGGCAGTAGTGTTTGGCAGCCGGTGTGTGTATGTGGGGTACGTGAAAGAGCACGAGTGCGTGTGCGTCCTCCCTGGGCTGAGTTATGGGCGTTAGAGTTCACAGTATGGATAGCTGCTAGCATCTCACATTGAAAGGAATTATTACAATGTATAGCAGTAAAGGGATGTTTAAGTCTTCAAAGAGTTGTAGCCATTTGGTAAGAAATTGCTTTCACTATTCGTGTGTTCCGCAGTTTGTGTTTAAAAAGAGATCATAGAGGTAATTCATCTTTGCAAGTGTGGCTTAGAAACTCTCCCTCGTAAGTGGGCTGCAGCTATTTCTCGAGGATCCTCTCTCCCCTGTAGGCTGTTTTGGAAGAACCCTCCTCGTTTGAACACAGGGAATATGCTGGCAGTTTCGAAGTGCTTTGGTGAAATGCTTCTCTCTTTTCCCTGTCCCCCCAGCCCTCAGCAGAACACGCTGTCCTAGTAAAAGTTGTTTTCCTGGTGTGTGGTTCTGCTGAGAACAAGCTGTCAGTCCAGGGATGTATTTCTTCATACCTTTGCTAAAATAACACGTGCTGACAGAAAGATAGCACGGGCTAGCCATGCTGCCAAGCTTCACTTGGGTTTTTAAACTTGGCGTTGCCTAGAAGCCTACATCCCTGATGGGTACTGTGTCCGTCTGTCTGTCACTGCAGCTTCCAGCCCTTGCTTATCGTGAAAAGTTTTGCTGGCATAGCTAAAAGTACAGGCAACAAATACACTGCAGAGGTGAGATAACTGTTGGCCAGAGCTCAGTGTAAACTCCCCGAAATGGGTGAATAAAGCTGCTTTTTGGGGCATGGGGCTTCTGGACAGGACAGGTGTGGGATGGGGGATGTTGCCTAAAGAGCTCTTCTGAACCGTGGGGCTTCCCTGCTTTGCCGAGACCTTGCAGACCCCTTGTAGTGGGATGGTCTGCTTTCTCCAGCAGTTAAACCTTAATTAGTGAAAGACCCGGCTCTGTCCAGTGGGACAGTGATGTTTGCCTGTAGTCCAGCCTGAGAGTCTCTCTTCAATATTCCTGGAGTGTTATACCCACCTTTTGATGTTTTTACAGTTACTTCTAGAATTGTCTATCCAGGTAAATTAAAAAAAACAGTGCACTAAGACCCCTGTGGTTTTTATAGATAGAAAAATGAGGATGCCTCATGCGTAAGTCACTGGGTTCATAGTATGTGCCTCTTTTGGAGAAGTGAGTTTTTTCCATTCCTGGTGCAATATAGTCTGGTATGAAGAATGCAGTTACTTCTCTGTTCCTGCTGAGTGTCCTTTGGCAAAAATAATTTGTACAGCTACTCTTCCTTTTTTTTTTTTTTCTTTTAATCATTATGCTGTGTCCTCAGTGTGTGAGTGAGGTGAATGCATTTGGTTCTGATACTTGTTTGGGGGAAAAAGGGAAGAAGGGGAAAGCAGTCTCTAGAAATAATGTGATCATCCTTGAGATTTTCACCATGTTGTCTCTTGTGATTCTTACACTAAACTGTGATCGTTGCCTGAGTTCGTACATCAGAAATAAAACTTGCTGCCCTTCTCGGAGGAGGGTGTTTTGGGACCCGCCTTCACCGGTGCCTTGCCTGATGGGGTGCATGGTTGTGGCTGGTCTGCTGGCTGTTTTCTCTCTTGTGCCTCTCTTTAGTATTTGCTGCCTGCAAGCCAAGCCCACTTGTCAATTCTTCAGTCTGTGATAAATACATTGTAGTAAATAATAAATAAATTCTAATAAATAAATTGTAAATTCTGCAGCCTGGCTGGCAGTTAGTTCTCAGTCTGTGCTGTAGGGCGATCGTGGCTGATGGACACCCGGATTTGAGATCTGTCCCAGTCTGGAGAAGGAGCTTTGCTGAAGGATGCCTTCCCCGTGGTTGTCTCTTGTGCAGGCTGACAGGAGACTTGTGGTGTACTCGAAGCAGTGCTTCTCCCTTCAGAAATAATATCTAGCTTTAAAGCTTTGAGAATATCAATTCAGAAGCATATGGAATTTATATGGTTTTTTTTCTTGTATCCATGAGCTTTCAAATATGTGTGTAAAACATACTCATGATTTTCAACCTGTTTAGATGTTACATGTCTGGGTTTGAAGACTTCTGATTTAACACATGATATTCTATAACTTTCATTCTGGAAACAAGATGAACGAATCTCTTAATATTTAAAGGGAATGTGATCACCTTGCCGAGGTTTCAGAACACTGTTAATGATCTTTATCTGTTTGCAAACCCCTATCCATTTTACATGGGCTGGCTTCAGCAAACTAATAATGGGCTTTCTTTGCCTGGCTAATGTTTGTGACCCTCCTAGGAGGAAATGCCTGTTTCTGTGTAATGGGCTATATGAGTGAAAAAACCCCTGTTAGTCTAGAGACTAAGAACATTTTATGTAAGTGCCTGAATCAGGGAGAGACAGGAAAATAGGTGGAATTGTGTTCTGTTCTTTGAGAAAGTCTAGTGTCCTTTTAGAAACACTGTAATAATGAGATATGTGGTATGCAGAGACATGGGGGATTTTTCCTGTTGCCTTCTGCATGAAGAGCAGCTGACTCATACATTGAGGCATTAAAAATAATAGACCAAAAAATACCTTCCTAAATTGGCCAACTTGGAAAAATTCAGTAACTCAGCGTTTCACCTTTTGAAAAAAAGACTTTGAGTCATTGAGTGAATTAAGTGCCACAAAGCTTTCCCTTGCAGTTCTGTTTGTTTGTAAATGGCAGCAGTACTATTTTTCTGTTAAAAGCATACACTGATGGAGTACCTGTATGGCTTTTGTTCTTCTGGGTATGGGGAATTTGTAATGTCATCGGGCCAACAGGATAAAAATGATGTGATATATGAAGGAGCTGGCAGAAATTCTTCCCTGCTGGGAAAACAGAGTTGGATGGTAAAATGTAAGCAAGAAATAACAAATAAGAAAGCTGAAAGAGAGCATGGATGGCACTAATGATGCTGTAAAGACGTGCCATTGAGTCTTAACAGATGTTGGAGTGTTTTTTCCATGAGTTACTTAAGGAAACCCCTTATTTTTGCCATATCATTCATCAAGTTTCATTTTGGGGGAAAAAAATGCTTTACTTTCTAGTCTGTTTCTGGGTCCAAAGGTGTGCTTGAGATTTGACTCTGAATAGCTGTGTGCTTTATCTACAGACTGCAGCCTTCTGTACAGGAATAAACCATGCTGGAAATTCATGTTTTATCTGTGCAGATGCATGAAATTGTGCATACGAGGCAGCCTAGGCAGTTTGGGATGAAGAATTGAACCTGGGGAAGGAGAAGAAAAAAACGTTAGCAGCTTTCTTTTCAGCAAAACCTAGAGTAGCCCTTTGAAGATGCCCTTGACTTCTTGTTGATGTTGTTCCCCCCTCCTTCCAGACCAGCTTCAACCTCTGGCTGGGTAAGTGGGGTGACCTCAACCTAACTGAAATGGGACAGCCCCAAACTGGGATTTCTGTACCTCCCCTAGCACACTGCTGAGCACAGCGTGGTGCTGTTGCTGGGCTCTGCAGCGCCCGGACTGTGTGACCCTGCACAAGTGGTACCACAGAGGATTGAAGTGGATGGATGGAGTCGTCAGCCTGCAGGAATGATAACACTAAAATTTGGCTCCCAAGCCAGTTCTTCCGTTACTTAAATATGTAAATCAGCCTGGTTCCTAATGATTTGGAAAGTGTGTTTTCTTTCCAAGTCAGTTAAGTAAACTCAACGACCTGCCCTACAGCAGATAGGTTTCTCTCATTACACATCCATCTTTCATACATCTTTGGAGGGACGGGCTGAATTAACGTGCAGGGAGCCTCTTGCTGTTCCTTTTTCTCACAATGTAGGCAGCTGATGCAGTCTAGCACTGTTTCACAGACAGAACTGTCTTTCTGCAATTCTTAAATAAATGGAAGGAGTTTGTAATTATAGCATAATCAGATAATTGTAGCCAAAACCTTCTCAGGCTCTGTTTTGGCAGCTGTATTGGTGCGTGTTGATGTTGTTTCACTATTTGACAACTTGTGGGACAATTTATCATGAAAACTTGGGAACTGTGCTATTTAAAAAAAACCAAAAAAAACCAAAACACTCCAAAACAAATAAAATGACAAAAAAACCCAAACCACCCTCTCCTGTAATGCTTATGAAGCCAGATGTGATGTGGGTTAATTTTTAAATCTAATGAACATTTAGTTGACATTCCATCCTTTGGGCTGAACCTTGTGTCATTTTGTGGCCACGGTTGTTTCAGTTGTTACCCTGAAAACTGACTTTGCATCTGTGCTGTACTTAATTCTAAAGAAACACGTATGGAGCACACAGTGTCTCACTCCAGGGACTTGCATTCAGTCCTGTTTCCACTCAGCTCCCTTGAGAGTGCTTATTCCTGCAGTTTTCTGATTTGGCAGTCGTTACTTGTGCTAGCCAAAATGGGGGAGGAGGAGAAAAAGTCCTTTTTTACAGCTATAGCAAAAAGAAGAAACTCAAAAGCCACGTTTAAAAATATTCCTTCTTGAAAAAATCAGATAGAGATGCTGTATAAAAGAAGGTATTGTGAAGAAAGCTTTTCTTTCTGTGTCCCGGCCCCATCTTTTGCTTTTTTTTTTTTGACGGATTTCTGGATTAGCCATCCTTTCATTTTTTCCTATGCTCCCTTGCTTTCCAGCTGCTCATTTGGTGGGTGAGGTGTCACGCCTGGGGCAGATGAAAAAGCAAGCAACTTATTGACGGGGAAACACTGGGAAAATGACTTCTTTGCTTCGCTGTTTCTTTGTACATTGATTAAACATCAAGTTAATGGTTTCCTTGTTTAAAAACAGCCTTCTTGAAAATGGACCATCCTCCTCCCTCTCAGCCTAATGAAGATATTGATATAAGCCATGTTTACTTGAGTGTAACATCTTTAAAGACCATTTATGTACAGCGATCTGCCAAGCAAATAATGATTCGGTTTTGTTGGTTCGATGTTTCTTTCTTTCCTCTAGAGGAGTCCCTGAACATGCAAGAACTAGGGTATGAGGGCTGAAAAACCAGTAGCAGTCACTGGATTTAATAAGATGTGTTTAAAAGGTCTTTAATTGTCCTGCAGTCGTCTTAGAAAGTCCTTGAACTACTCTTTCACCTCTTCCTCTTTGCTTTCCCTTTATCTGGGCACTGACTAGATTCAGATCTTGGATCCTGCTGAGGTGCAGCAACGTCTCGATGGAAAGTAGGAAACTGGAGGAGGGTTTGAAAGAGTTTGTGCGAGTTCAGGCTGCCAAGGGTGTGCTGGAAGCTGAGGCGGCAGCAAGAGGCAACGCGCCAGGGCTCAGCAGGGTGTACGGGCAAGGTGGTGGTGTGGCTACTGCTCTAAATTTCATGGCTTGCTCTGGGTTTTTCTCCCTCGGTCTCATTCAGAGCCAAATCGTAGCCTTCAGTTCCAGCTTGGTTCCAGCTGATGTACCCCCTCCACATCCTTTGAGAGGCTTAAACTGTATCCTGAGACAATGTACGACTTTGATGAAGGCAGGAATTTAGACCAGTATCTGATTTTTCTACTTTCCTTTGGCTTTAAGTTTTCAAGTCCAATTCAGGAAAGCATTCCTGTTTGAGAGCCATGCTTGAGCTTTCACTCAGAATGAATTCATGACCCGGAGCTTTTACGCAGAGGATGGTTTTTGCATGTGTATAAGCAGGTGCTGAAAATGGATTCTTGATTCACAGCTTGAAACCGAGGAATGACTTCTGCATGTGTGCATGATGGAGAGGAAAAAAGCTGTGGGAGAGAGAAGAGATATTGATCTTAATGTTTCCTCCATTCCTGTTCTTTCTCTGTGTTGTGTGCATTGTGACAAGCGTCACATTTCTAAGCAGGGCTGTGTTAAGTGAAAAAATGTGGGGCTAAAGCATGATGGCCAAGAAGGGTTCTGACAGTTGTTCTGAGGCTGGACACAAGGGAAGTTTCAGGTGGAATAGGAAAATGCAGAATTAGTGACTCTCCTTTCCTTCCTCCCTCCCATTTTTCAGGCAGCTTCCAGCAATACTAGTGCATAAAAAGTTTGTTGTGAAAAACTTCTACTCTTCTGTGGCTGCGTGTTTAGTAACTGTGACAACTAAGCGATTGAGTAATATGGAAAGGATACAGAATGTATTAGAAAGCGTGTGCTGAGATTTTAGGGAGATGTAGTTTTCCTGTGGTTTTAAAAAAAAAAAAAGCTATCCCAAATCCCTATGATCAGCTTGTGTTTTCTTGAAAATAGCTAGCTTTCTACAGATGGCCTGGCTGGATGTCACTGGGGTTATCTGGGGTGTTAGCTGGTGTCGGAGTTGTTATTCATCGTGTTTGTAGATGCTTCATTAATGAATCTCTGGGACAGCAAGGGACTATGGAGAGATGAAGCAATCCCGAGGGAGCCCGTCCCTGGGATGACGCAGCAAGCTGGCTGGTCGGGAGCAGGTTGCTCAAGAGGCTTGCCACTGGATGTGGCTCCGGACAAACAGAGTTAGGGTGAGGGAAGATGCAGCAGCCCACGTGGAAGGATTTAAAACCTTCTTCAGAAGTTTGAGGCGATGGTTATTGTAGGGCAGCTGCTCAGTCCTTTGGAGAGCAGAGCGCAGACCTCCTGCCTCGTGCTGAGGGCGATGAATAAGTGTCATTGGGCGTGTGCGGGGGATGAGGAACCCAGGGAGAGGTCGTGCTGATTCATTCTTCTTCCAGACCGTCTGTTGGCAGCGTGGCACTGAGGGCAGGGACTTGGAGAGGCCGTTGGCTGCTGCCATGAAAATACTCGTAAGGGCAGAAGCTCTGATGGGTTTTATGGGAGAAAGCGATGTATCCCTGGAAGACGTCCTGAGTCACTGCTGAGTGGACAAAATGCTGCATATGCCTGGTGAAACTCCTCCCGTGTACTCCTGCAGCCCTTGGGTGTAATTTTCCAGCCTTGGTCGCAAGCTTGGCACAAAACCACCACCATTATTGTCTGGGCAGACGGGACTTCCTTCGAGAGTGGTAGTTTCCCCAGACAAAAGGACAGAGGGTTGAGCACAGTCTTGGAAAGATACCAATCCCTCAGAAGGTTAAAACTGGAAACAAAATGATACAGAGAGTCTCAAAGCCAGTAAAATAGAAGAGCTGTAATGTAATTAACAAGTACTTTGACTAGTTGCCTGTTAGCAGTTGGCTGCCAGGATTTGCTTTCCTTGAAAAATAAGAGTTGCTGTAATGCTCTGATGGCTGAGACAGGCATATTTTTAATGCAGCTAAAGTTGAGCCTCCTCTCTAATTTCTATTTGCAGGAGTTGCATCTAACTTCTGTTCACTCCGTGTGCTTTCTTGCCAAGGTCTGAGGAAGAGCATCTTCCTCATCTGTCACAGCTTTTTGACTTCGCAAGGGCTTCGCTGGGACTGACCGTTTCCAAGGGCTGCAACTTTGCATGTGTGACAAAGCAGGGGGGCTTGCACCAGTAACCTCCAGTTCTCACTGGCTTAAAATGGATCAGGCAGAGGGCAGGGATTTGGGAATGAGCAGCAGAGCTATGTTGAAGAAAAAGAAGGAAAGGGAGGGGAACCCCAAAACCAAACAGCAAACTGTAAAATAGGGGGTGAGGAGAATTACTCACAGGAACAGCAAACATTTTTAATTGCCCAGTTTTCTTAATGGTAAATGTATTGACTGAGGCTGCACGAACTCTAGAGATGTGGGGCTTGGTAATTCCAATGTTTCAGACGTGTACCAAAATGTAAGGGTCAGGAGTGGTTACTTATTACGGGAATAAAACTTCCTTGCCAGCTCATCCCACACGTAGGTGTCCAGCCGGTGCCTCTTCCCCAGTTTCACCCAAACTCCCGGCAGGCAGTCAGCTCCTCCATTGCTTACTCCACGTCTGTAGTGGTGCTGCTTGTCCTCTCCCAGGGTTTGGGGTGTCTCGTTTAACCCAGGAGCACTGCCTGCCCTTCCAGCACTGCTTGACGGGCTCGGGAGACTCCTGCGGTGGCATTTCGTTGGGTTACTCGATTGTTTAACCAAGTGCTTTTAATGGAAATGTAAAACCGGACAGAAATACAAAGCCTACTGGAATAATCTCTTAATTGCAGTGCTGTAAATGACTATTCAGCGCATGATTACTGTACTTGGGGGGGGAGCGGTGGGGAGGGAAGAATATTGAATGAAAGACATTAAACACTTCAGCTGCTAAGAACGATGATTTATGGCCAATCTGAGCATCAGACTAAGCAGGGCAAATAAGCTGACAATGGTAAGTGCTTTTGGAGGTAGAAATTGCCTCATTCAGAGTATTCACTGTGTGGGATATGTAAATTCTACCAGGATAAATGCACAAAGAGCGATTAGTTAATAGTGGCGAGATACTCATGCATGCACTGTCCTTAGGCGACCCAGAAAAAGTATTATTCAGCAGATTGCTCCGTTATTGGCAGATAACTATGTAGTAGTTTGCCATTTCAGCTAGAAAATGCATTGTCCCTCTGCATCCCTGTAAAAATCATGGCTTTTGCTGTGTTATGTGGTTCCCAAAAAAAAATACGGTGTGTTTTTAAACAGCAAAGGAGATGCGCTCAAAGGCATGTCGACATTATCAAATTTTGGTGTTGCTGCAAGCTTTTCAAGGCACGTTAATCCTTAACAAAAGCCGTGTCCATCTTTTTGGGTCTCTCACCTGGGTGAGGCAGGTAAAATCAGATGAGGTTGGTGCTAAGCTGGCAGCTGTTTGGGTGTACAGGTGTGTGCTCTCCAGGGTTATCAGGGAATTTGTGCTCCAAGAGCAGCACACACTGCTCAGGGAGGCAAGGTAAACATTTTGAAAGCAACCCTGCTTTTCCCACCAGCACTCCCCTTTCCCACAGTGTACTGGGTGGTTTCCCTGGGCACCCTAAGAACAAGGACGCCCGACTTCACCCGCTTGCAGAAGCCTGTGTTGCTTAAGCCTTTCTTTGCACGTTTTGGGACGTCCCACGTGCCTGTTGAACTCTCTCTGGTACACACGCGGGTGTGCACAGCTGCAGACCCAGCGCCAGGCCTGCACTGGGCAGGTCGGAGGGATTTCCAGTGGGTCTGGACACTGCCGAGCCCACCCTGCTCTCCCATGGGAACCGGAGCTGGCTGTTGCTTTTGGGCTGAGATAGAGCGCGGTGTTCCCACTGCCTGCACCCAAGTGTTGCTAATGATGGTGAAGGCGAGCAGTTCGCTGCTCCTCATCTGGCTTCCAGAACTGAGAGACAGACAGGAGCTTTTCCAATAGAGGTTCAGATGATGCGAGGAAAATGGGGTTTATTTGTTGATTGTTAAATTTGGAAAAATGAGGAAGATGTTGAATAAATGTGTTCAGAATTGAAGGGAAAAAGTATTTGTTCTTTTTTTTTTTTTTTTTCCCTTAAAGGAGCAGCTTTTAGTAGTTGCTATTAGCAATAGTTTGTGTAAAATGAACTGGGTGTAAATATTTTTAAAAAGCAGGAAAAAGGATAAGATACTTGAGAGTGTATTTTGGAGCGGCGTATGCTTTGCAATGTGCATTAGGCATGCATGGCTACCTGCCTAATGCAGCCTGTCACGGATTTTTGCTCTTGGAGAGTTTGAACGCTTTCCAGGGACCGCTGAATGCCAGAGAGATGCTTTGTTATAGAGACATCAGGCTGATGATTCCAGTGCGGTTTGAAACTCCATGCAGAGAGGCACTCGGATACACCATGTGTGCCTCTTAGTAAGGTTGAGCAAAAGTTACAAACCCTAGCAAAAGTAGCAGGTGCTTATGCGTGTAGATGGCCAAATTAGGAAATACTTCTGGAATAATT
>WKFP01014130.1:278352-312598 GCA_011057875.1 Pterocles orientalis | reverse complement strand
AAAAAATTATTCTTTTTTTTTTTTTTTTTTTTTTCCCTTAAAGGAGCAGCTTTTAGTAGTTGCTATTAGCAATAGTTTGTGTAAAATGAACTGGGTGTAAATATTTTTAAAAAGCAGGAAAAAGGATAAGATACTTGAGAGTGTATTTTGGAGCGGCGTATGCTTTGCAATGTGCATTAGGCATGCATGGCTACCTGCCTAATGCAGCCTGTCACGGATTTTTGCTCTTGGAGAGTTTGAACGCTTTCCAGGGACCGCTGAATGCCAGAGAGATGCTTTGTTATAGAGACATCAGGCTGATGATTCCAGTGCGGTTTGAAACTCCATGCAGAGAGGCACTCGGATACACCATGTGTGCCTCTTAGTAAGGTTGAGCAAAAGTTACAAACCCTAGCAAAAGTAGCAGGTGCTTATGCGTGTAGATGGCCAAATTAGGAAATACTTCTGGAATAATTATGGTCTGCATAGAGAGACTGCAGGAAAGATTTTTTAAAATAGTTTTTTCATTTTATTAGCAGATCTTTTCTACAAACATTGCTAATCTCTTTCTGCTCCTACTTAGTCCTTGCTATGCAGATAAGACTTGTCCAACCTGTTACTTGGTACATGCTGTTATGTAAGTGGAAGAAATAAAAAAAAAAAAGGAAACTTTTTCATTCGTGCATGATTTGTTTGCTGCTACTTCCTGTGAAAGTATAAAAGAATTTAGGTCTTTAATATTCTTTAATATATTCTTCATGGTGTGTGAGGTCTGATTTAGCCAATTGTTTAGGAAGAATTTTACACACAGAATGTTTCATAGAAAAATATTATGAATTTGCTCATGTGCTTAATAGGCTGAAGGCTTTAAAAATTCAGGAGGCAGAATTGCACCTATCCCTTTCTGAGACAGTTTCAAATGCTCATATTTATAGGTTTTGCTTTTGTTATGCTTCATAGCAAATTAAACCACTGGTAGCATTTGATGTGTATTTGATTCTTTAAACAACTCCAGGTTTGCAGTCACCGAAGGAGCAAATTCGCAGGCTGCTGATGCATTTCTTTTTACATTGGGCTGTGTTTGCATTAAGCTGTAGGGCTTCAGGAGCACCCGTCAGCCCACAGCTGGGGTGGTGGCAGAGAGCAGAAAGGTGAAAATCTTGCTGCCAGCCTTGCAAAGTGTCTGACAACGTGAGTGAAATCGGGACTTTGAAAAACACTGGGGATTTTGGGAAGTGTTTAAGGGAACAGGCTTCCATGCTTTACAATGGTATGGATGGCTCTTAAGAGGAGAGCTGCTAAAAGGTGAGTTGTGATGTGTCAGTGCATCGGGCAAAGCAAGGTGGAGTGACGCAGAAGCTGGCGTTCCACCCCCTGCGGAGTGCACAGGGGCTCTTTGTGGAGGAACGGTGCTGAAGCTGTGAGATGAGGATGTGACCTGATGCGCTGGGTGGCAATCGATGTGATGTGGCACCTGGGGACCACGTGGCAGTACTTGGGAGCTGCTTGACAGTGTGGACAAGGTCAGCTGGCAGCAGGCTCCTACGGAAAACCAGTGGTGTAGTCATTCGCTCAGCTGGGATGTTAGCTGTCCGGGGAGGAGGATTGTTCAAAAAGAGATTTAAATTGCAGACACGTGAAGCAGCTGCTCACTAAACTTTTCAGATTTTTTTTTTGCTGACTATATATCTTGTTGAAATTCTTCTGTGGTGCATGGAGAACAAGATTTTTTTTTTTAGATAGCATTTAGGAAGGCAGTTCTATGAAATTGGTAAACAAAAGGAATGTCCACTTGAATAATTTTAATGTAGTCTTAAAACAGAAAATTGATTGCGTTTGACTTCTTGCACCTGCAGTAAGCATTTATGTATACTCAAAGAACTGCAGTAGAAAAATAAATTGTGGGACTTGAATTATTGGTTTAACTTGCAAAATGATATCCCATGGAAAATGAAACATTGTGGTTTTTCTGAAATGGGATAGCTGATATAATTTATACATTTTTTTACTTTGCTGTAACCTCCTTTTTTCTTGAGACCTTTTAGCTAAAGTAGTTCTTTGAAAGGTTCATCAGTTTTTGAGGACCCCGGGGAAACGGTAACTGGTTTGGGTGGGACTGTTGGGCTTTGCTTTACTGGATACTACTGTGCTGGCTCAGGAGGGAGACATTTGGTCAGTTGGTGTGAAGAAACAGTAGGTAGAAGCAATCACGGTTTCATTTCCTATCGTCAGTAAGGTGGAAATATGTGTGTGAATCAAAATCTTATAATTGTGTGAAAAAATAAATTAAAACAAGTCTGAGGAATGAGTGTTAAAGGCAAAAGCTGCTTTTCTTGATTATTGACAGCTCACTTGATTACCTCAACCAGTACTGGTTTGCAACAGCGTTTTGACTCAATCTCTCACATCTCCAAGACTTGCCAGTAAAAAACCATTCTTCTGGAGCGTATTTTAAACAAATAGAACCCTGATTTCATTTTTACATTCCATTTTTGTAGATTGCTGCTGCAAATGCATGGTTCTCTTGCTGCCTTTATACCTGTTACCAATAAATTGATTGTACTGAGCAAGAATGACATAAAGAAAAATAAGGCAGAAGCGAATGAACAAGCAGGACAGGTCTTATATAGGGTAGAATGTGTGTTTTATTCTCCCTTTTCCCAGGCAAACCCCGAGCGGTTCATCCGAGGTGCTGGATCTCTCGCTGAGAGGAAGAATTCAGAGGCAGATGGGTACGATGGGAGATTTCACACTGCACTGCAGAAAGCCTTCAAAATGACCGGGCAGCAGCTGATAAACATTTCTGTCTATCGAAGTATGCCTTATCAGTGTCAGAAGCAGGGATATTTTGCTAGTGGTGGGTGAGTTGATAAAACGTCGCAGTCGTGGCCTCTGCGTTTCGGCTGGGGAACATCTGGCTGTGCCGGGCAGCTGTGCACACACGTGGATGCAGCAGCAGACTGTCCCTGCTCTCAAAAGGCTTGCTGCTCACCCTGTAGTAGCTACACTGGTTCTGTACTCACATAACTGACGTAGAGCTGTAGTAGAATGATTTGGCATAGAGATAAGAGCTGAAGTGAAGTGCAGAGGTCGTAGAGGATCTGGCCATGCTTAACAAAGCTTGAGTTTTGGCGCTCTTCCACCAATTTGACTTCAGTTGCATCATTTTCGTGAGCTGGGGTTTGTAAGCTAACACTTGAGTTAGATTTATTTATGTGTCTCAGGCTGACTTACGATTGTTTTTATTCTGAGAGGGAGAAACGAGGGAGTGGATAATGCTGCAGCAGGGTTTGTTCCTGCATGGTGGAAGTTCTCCCTCGTGCTGTAACCTTGGTAGAGATTTGTAGAAGGTGTTGAGTTAGGGTCTCTAATAGGTGTACTCACCTCAAATTTTTTTTTTTTATAATTTTCTGTGCCCTCATAGTGTCTGAACACTGACTTAACCAAACAAATTGCCGCTGCGCTGCTCTAATGCAGCCACATTTGTGTTCGTTTATACATTCTTAATTCATGGCAGTTGCTAAGTGCTGGACCTCTGTTTTCGTCAAGGGGAAAGAAAAACCACCTTGCAGCAAGCTCCAGGTGCTGCAGGACAGGGTAAGTGCCACTGAAACGGTTCAACAGCAGCTGGCACCCAGCTGCCCAGCACGCCTGCGCTTGCCCTGGGGCAGGTTAGGAATAATACAAGGTTGGTTTTTGTCCATGGGAGACTGTATGATTGCCTTTGACTTGTAAATCCATAAAAACGGGAAGAGGTTACTGGTGAGAAAAAGTAGATCTTGTCTTTAATACGGGTTTGCACGTGAAACAGCTGGTTTGAGAGCTGAAGTCTTGCCGCAGGAAGATTGATCTGAAGTGCAGTAAGTTGTTAACAAAAAGCAGGCTGTAGGCAGCACGCTTCAGTGGACTAGAAGCCTGGTGACTTTCTCAGAAGGCTGTGCACTGTGACAACAGTACGTTTGCAAGCCTGGGTGACTGCAGCACAGCTGTTGTTACTTAAACACTTTCCCTAGTGAGATTTGATCCTAGGTCACTTCCTTTTAGAGTTACTCTGCATCCATGTTGCATTGTAGTGTTCATACTGGGTGGAGCAAGATCAGCCCTGGAAAGGGACTGTGGCGTGCATGAATGGGTTTTTTCAACTGTCTCTGTCTTCCTCCTCCTCCTTATCTGAGGAAATCAAAATGAGAGTCCCTCATTAGAGATAACTTCTCCCATGTCCATTGACACTTTTTTTTTTTTGGCAGGTTTCTCAACATGTGGAAGAACAAACCCTGGAGAAAATTCTGTGACTTGTTTCTCCCTGTCTTTTTCCTCTTTGTTTCTTTATTCTTTCCTGACGTGATTTTTGCATTCATAGAAGTGTGACACTCGATGAGGGCTTCGTGATAATTTTTTTCCTCTTCTAGTATGTTGATTGTCATACTGTGCTCTACTGGAAAAGAAAAAGTATTATTTGTTTTGTGTTTGTTGTCTTAGAATGATGAGTGCATGCTAGGCAGAGTTTCTTTAAAAACAGACAGTGTCAACTCAGACAACATGCTTTCCAAGATGGGAGAAGGGAAAGGAGAAGAATGGAAGGATATAAAGCCATCCACCAAGTAAACTAAATAAACCTATTATTCATGTCTTTTACCTGCTTGTCTGCTTGCTGTTAGAAACTGCCTGTTTCTGGTAGTTTCTTAGGCAGTCCAGAGGAATTTCTAAGCAACATAGTATGAGCAGAGAGCAGTGTGAGGTGCTGCAGTAAGTGTGTGCAGCAGTTTCCCAGATATTTGTAGCTATGGGGTCTGTCAGCAAAAAGTTCTGTTCTGCTCACAGGAGAGGCACTTTGCGGCCTCCGACTGGCAAGGTTGCCCGAAGGGTTCAACGCAGCTGCCCTGAGCTTGATTCAGCCAGGCAGCTCGTGTCTCTTGGTCCTTTGGTGGACCTGGGGGGGCTCCGGAGGAAGATGAAATGTTGCTGTAGAGGCACGTGAGATGGTGGTGTGAGCGCAGATGCTCTGGGCTGTGTTACACAGCATGGCTGTTCTCATGGGGAAAAAAAAAAGCTATAATGGAAAGAGTTTGCCTCAGCAGGGCTGAACCATCAGGAAGAGAACATCCAAAGCTTGGTGGAACAGGGCTTATGCTAATGCAAGATGACAAGAGGCAAATCCAGAAGAAACATGAAGAATGATAGATGGAAACTTGAATGCGATTCTGCACTCTGCGTGGTGATGGATGGTGCTTAATGAAGGCTGTGGTAGGAGTCGTCTTAAAAAGTCCTTTCCAAATAGGTGATGCACTTGCATGCTGAAGCAGGTTTTGGGAGGGGCAGCAGGAAGCGCTTAGAAATGGTGTGAGTGTGGGACCACTTGAAAGCAGACGAGTTGAACGGAGTGGGCTAAGAATGTGAATGAGTTGCATGACTGCTGTGGGGGCAGCAAAAACACAGTAGCTGGCCTTTGAAATCTGGTTTTCCTGTGCTTTGACAGTAGATGTTTTCTCTCTGAGCTAAATTTCCAAGCATACCCAAAGTTTACATTCTGGTAGAAAGGCTACACCCCATGTGTTTGTTGATAGTGCCAAGGCCTTCTATTTACTTCCAGCAGCCTTTGATCTAGGAAGGCATGATGTAAGTACCTTTGAAGGGTAAATGTCTTTTCTGTTTGTGCGATCATTTCCTCAGGCCTTTTTGCAGACAGGTCTTGGGGTGATGGTGGGTGACTGGGAGTCCCCTCACTGTTCGAGCAGGATCTGCTCAGCAGGGAATGCCGTTTCTCCAAACAGAGCGATTCTCGGACAAAGCCAGGATGTACCATGCTGTCAGAGGGAGCTGGGTGTGCGTTTCTCAGAGTACCAGTGGAGCTGAACCAGATGGGTGTTGGGTCTGAGAGCGTGCTGTGGAAACACCTCTGGAGGCACTTGGGTCTGTGCGAAAATGTTTATTCAGCTGTGTAACTGTGTTAGTGGCAGATTGAAGTTCCTGATTGTGGTACAAAGAGTGAAGTTTAGAATAATTAATTCTCTGCTGTGGCCTCTGCAAAGTAACCCCGGTCATTATAGAATCATGGAATCATGGAACAGTTTGAGTTGGAAGGGACCATGGAGGTCATCCAGCCCAACCCCCTGCACTGAGCAGGGACACCTTCCACTAGCCCAGGTTGCCCAGAGCCCCATCCAACCTGACCTTGAATGTTTCCAGGGACGGGGCATCTCCCACCTCCCTAGGCAACCTGGGCCAGTGTGTCACCACCCTCAGTGTAAAATATTTCTTCCTTATATCTAGTCTAAACCTCTCCTTTTTTAGTTTTAAACCATTACCCCTTGTCCTATTGCTCCAGGCCCTGTTAAAAAGTTTATTCCCATCTTTCTTATAAGCCCCTATTAGGTACTGAAAGGCTGCAGTCAGGTCTCCTTGGAGTCTTCTCCAGGCTGAACACCCTCTCAGCCTGTCCTTGTACAGGAGCTGCTCCAGCCTCTGACCATTTTTGTGGCCCTCCCCTGGACTTGTTCCAACAGCTCCGTGTGCGTCCTGTGCTGTGGACCCCAGAGCTGGGTGCAGCACCCCAGGGGGGGTCTCAGCAGAGCGGAGCAGAGGGGGACAATCCCCTCCCTCGCCCTGCTGCTCACGCTGCTGGGGATGCCCCCAGGACACGGGGGGTTTCTGGGCTGCCAGCGCACACTGCCGGGGAATGTTCAGCTTCTCATCACCCAGCACCCCCAAGTCCTTCTCCTCAGGGCTGCTCTCAATCTCTTCATCCCCCAGCCTGTATCAATACTGGGGGTCGCCCAGCCCATGTGTGGGACCTTGCGTTTGGCCTTGTTGAACCTCATGAGGTTTTCACAAGCCCCCTTCTCCAGCTTGCCAAGGTCCCAGTGTGGGACCTTGAGGGTGTGTGTCATCTGTGTCCTGAGCAGGCTGACACTGTGATCCTTGCTGGTGAAGTGAGCAGCTCAGCCTGTCACAGCTGGGTCACCACCACCAAGGCTGGTGTGCAGCTGTGGGGAGGCACCCAGGGAATAGTCTGGCACTCAGGTCTCCTCCTGGGCTGCACATCTGGTGCTGCTCCAGCAGTGCTGCAGCCCAGGCGCCAGCAGCTCTGGCTGGATGTGTCTGTGCTTACTCGGGTACTGAAATAGCACTCCAGCTGCAGATCTTTCCTCACCTACTCAAAAGACACGTGTGCCTTCAGGGCCAAAAGGCAGTCGGACCGCTTCCTTGGCTTGGGGAAATCATGAGCTGTGTGCCTGGTGAATTAGGCGGCTGTATACAGAACACCTCTAAGAGGCAAAGTGGTCAGGATTTTTCATTGCATGTACCTGGTGATTTAAATTTTTCACATTTCCTCCTTTGCCTGCCACATCCAGATCAAACAAAGCCTTAAATTCATCATTGTTCCAGTGCCTGTCTGCCTTCCTTGTAATTACACTTCACACATCCACACCTTCTTAGAAGCCTTCCTAGTGTATTTGCATTTAGATGGAGAGCGACAACTTTGGTGTTCCCTGCGTAACTTATAATTAACACCTTTTCTGACAGCATTCTGTTAACATCAGCGTACAAGGGGTGAGGTTGAAAGCCTGCGTTTCTTCAGAGACTGCATTTCTGCCGCATCGCAAGCGGAGAGACTGCCTCTGGGTTTGTTCGGGTGCTTCAGCTGCAGCAACGTACTTAAGTGCTGTTACTGAAGATGACAGCGAAGATTGTATAAATGGAAGTGATTGTCACATCTTTCCAAATTTTTGAATTTCTGCTGTATATGGCTGTCAAGGGAGGCTGCCCGCAGCGTGAGCTCCTACTTTTTGTTGGGAGCATCTTTCTGCTAACAGGGTCTGACTCTCTGCATGCTGTGTTCTGGCCCCTGGCAATCAGAAGCTTTCTGCTCGGAGGGTAGATGGTGTGTCTGTGGGGACTGAGGAAGGGTCGACTCGGGGTGTGAGAGCTCCCGTTGGCGCGTAGGGGAGGAGGAACGGGATGCCCTGCTGCGTAGGGAACCGCGCGGCTTGGAGCACTCCTGGTGGAAGCATTTTTAGCCGGAGAGTGCCACACCATTTGTGAAAGTATCTAAGGTCTGTCTAGTGTAATATTGCTTAAATAAAAGTTGCATTTCAGACATTTCAGTCCTTGAGGGGAAAATCCAAGTCAAACCTTTCATTTGTTTGCCTTTTTTGAGTAGGCAGAGCAGGGTTTGTTACTGCCAATTGTTTGCATCCACAAGTCGTCCTTTTTTTTCCTCTTTTGAGCCTTCAGGGGTTTGTAGAGCACAGGCTGAGAAATACTGCTCCAGGTCCTGGGGTGTGTTTTTAAGCACATAGCCATTTGAGGATTTTTAGGCTCGGTCCTGTGAAGGGTTTGTTGTGTTTGAAGAACATCTGAGACCTCCCAATTCCTGCCAAAGTCGCTGGGCGCTGTAGGGGCTCAGCTCTTCTCAGGAAACATTCGGGCTTACTCCTGGGAACTGCGTGATGAATAAAGGCCTATTGATGCTGAAAGGAAGCAAAAACCTTTTAATGGGTGAGTAATTAATATATTTTTAAACTTGGCGACAGCAATAGGAAACGAATAAGTGAGAAATTTAACCCAAAGATTGCCGTGGAGGAGGCAGAGTGAGAAGATGCTTAATGTTACACAGGGGGAACTGATTTTTTTTTTCTGGCAAAAGCCACCTTACCTTCTACTTAAGCAAGCTGGCAGTTCCCTGCGCCTGTTATAACATCCCAACCATTCTCCATTTCCATTTTTTAGCATAACCCAAAGGGCTGGGTATTTAAAAGATATGAAGAGGTGTATTCAGCATCATTTTTCTGTATGGTTTGAAGGAAAGCTTGTGGCAGTACTGAATTTTCTTGGAACATTCGAGGCCAGGCTGGATGAGGCTTTGAGCAACCTGGGCTAGTGGGACGTGTCCCTGCCCATGGCAGGGGGTGGCACTGGATGGTCTCTAAGGTCCCTTCCAACCCAAACCCTTCTGTGATTCTGTGATGGTTTTCATTCAAAAGTATTTGCCAGGAGGTTTCTTGCGGTCATGGCGGAGGTGTGGATGGATTGTGAGACCTTGGTCTCTTGCTCAGCGGTCTCGTGCTGCCGTCGTGCAGTCGGTAAACAGGGCTGGGTAGTCCTGATGAGTTGAAGGAGAGAGAGGAAGCAAAAACTTGAAAAACAAGTTCCAACTCTTCCAGCATGAAAATATATATTTTTGGAAAGCTGGTTGGTGATGATGCAGAAAATAAATTGACAAGCTCTACCATCTGTTGTGCTCCTGCCCTATGTTTTCCTCTTATTTGTTTCTGTTCAAACTGTGTGTGTTTTGTAAAATAGTGTTTGATGTGAAACAGAACTTAAAAATACCCGGCAAGCCACAACTCAGTGATGTTTCCATAAAGGAAAGGAAGGAAAGGTTGGGGTGAGGCCCTTTGGATGCTGTCTGGTGTTATCTTGAATGTCGTCCTTGTCGTCACTGTCGGGCAAGCTGCTTGGGTGGTACAGTGTGACAGCTGAGCACGTCTGTGATGCTCAGTACCTTGCTCTGTCGTGCGTTTATCCACATTTCTTTTCAAGCTGATGCGTAAAGCTGCATATTTAATCTTTGTAGATGTGATCCTGTCTGTATAAATCGTTGGCAAGTCTTCTGTGGAGACTTTTAGGGGACCAGAGCCCGGGCGCTGCAGTGCTGTTAGTGCATCCCCTGTCGTTTCTGTTTCATCTTTTTTGGCAGCAGTGTGTCTTGCCTTCAAATTAAACAAGAGTGTGTGTTTCAATCTTGAGAAATGTCCATCAGCAGCTTCTCATGATGAAAAAGAGTCCGTTTTAATGACAAAAGGTCTTCAATAGATTTGTGATTTCCTGCAGTTGTACTAAAAGGAAATCTTCCCTCTTCATGTTTCGGAGGAAAAGGTTCTGTGTCCTTTGTGTGTTTGCTTTTAGCCTCTCTCCACCCCCTTCCCTCCTGCCGGAGTAATACCTTTTGGGAACCAGCAACAGATCTTATTACAATTAAAACTAAAGCAGATTTTTATTTTAATTTCATTTTCACATGGAGAGCACAGAGGACAGGAGGAGAGGCAGAATTTTTTTCCGCACAAGTCTGTATTTTGAAAATGTTGTCCTGGGCTGGATTATCACGCATCAGCGTTTGGAACTGTGCGGTAAAGATTGTCATGTCACTGATCACATATTTTCATGGTTTCTGTTACAGACCCAAGCCTGGATGATGCTTTGAGTCAGGGTGTAAGCTTTGCTTACAAATCTCTTATTACTTCAGCCAGTGGACTGCCTTCTCCAACACGGGCTCCTTTGAGCTGAAGAGAATTTTATTGTTTCAGTCTGTAGCAAAGCGTGATTTTTTTTTTTTTTTTTTCAGGGAGATTTGTGCGTATGCTTGCTTGTTTTGGAGCTCAAGGGATCATAAATTCAAGCATGTTTGACGATGATCAAGACCAAAGTAATATTTCAGGGCAAACATCCAATCTCATCTGCCCATTAGGAAACACGGGATATTTGGGTTTGCCTGGTGGCACGTCAAGTGTCACCCAGCTGCAGAGAGTGCAGCACTGTTCTCATTCACAGCGTTTGGGCTGCTCCCCCCGAAGATGGACAGGGTGGGACCGTGAAGTCTCCCAGGCCCCTGTGCGTCTGGCGTGTTGGTGCTAAACCTGGAGGTCCACTCGTGCAAAACATTTCCATAAAGCAGTAAGGAAGAGTTTGGAGGTGATTTTGTTTTGGGGTTGTTGGTGAGTTTTTTGGGTTTTCTTAATTGAGTTTCTATTCTAGGAAAACCTAAATATCAAAGCTGCTCATCTGGAGAGGTTCCTGAAAAAGAGGAGCAGGGGTTCACCTTGCAGCTTTGGCAGCAGCAAGGCTAGGGCTCTGTCAGCGTGTAAGGGACAGCTCGCTGGAGCCTGGCGGGCAGCTTTGTGCACGGGTTTCCTCCCATGGCGCCTGGCGGGCCGTGGAGACCTCCTCTCGTCTTGGCACGGGTCCACGCAGGGCTGAGCTGCCTGTGGCTCTGCACTGCTTTCTGCCTGCCTTCCTAATACTGCATCTGGGGAGACTGTGCGGTGTTAGGAGCGACAGGTTTCCAAAAGCTTTAAACAGCATATTGACAAATACCCGAAATCACCGGGTTGGTGGTGGATGGAAACAGTGTCTCTGGATGTGTTGGGAGTAGGATAGCTACAGGCTTGTATGAAAAAAGGGAATTTTTCAGTATGGTGCCGATGCTTCTGCTCTGAATTAGGAATGCCATCCGGTGTAACACAGCTCGTTTGGTTTTAAATAAAAGCCCATGGGTATGAGAGGAGGCAGCGTGCGGAGAGACTGGACACCTGCATGATAAACTGTGTGGGGTTGCTTCCCCTCCCCTCCGTCCCTCCTCTCTTTCTCTTCACACGCTCTTTAAAAAAAATTTATTGCTGGGAAGAGAGCTCGGGGTGAAGGAAGGTTCAGGGAAAGAAAAGCCTCTTAGACATATGACAGCAGCTGGTTTTGCAGCCAGCGGTGTGTGAGATGTTTTACATTCGGTGTTGGGATACGTACAGGAAAGATAGCTACTTCTCGTTGTAAATATTATCATTGCAAGAGAGACAAGTTACAGTTGTTTAGGTTTTTTCTTTTTGTCTGAATGTAATCAGAACCTAGGAGGAAACCAGCTTGATGGCTGTGAGTTTGGCTGCTTGCCAGCCTGGGAATAGAAGGATATCCGTAAGCCACATGGACCTAGCACAGTGTTTTAGTAGAAAACAATTTGCAGGGTCATAATATGGGGCTTGATTATATTATTTTTTCCATTGCTGCTGTTAGTTTTCAAATTACTTCCAAGTCGTGGGCTTCTCTTGCTCTAAGTTGAGATGCGGTGAGACGTTTACAGCAAAACGAAATGTAAAGCAGGAACCCTGGGCAGCCAGTGCTGACAGCAGAACAAATGAAAACGAGCTTTTCCCCAGTCCTTCCCACAGGTCAGGCTGATATTCTGCTTGCCTCCTTTCCAGTAAATTTTTGCTCGTGTGTGTACGTGCACACACGTGTTCTGTTCTGTTGTAATAGGCTTGATGTCAGTGTTAGGAGAGTTTGTGGCTGAGGATGAAGCAGATGAGTAGTAATATTGTGCTAACGCTTCTGTTTTAAAAACAGATCGCTTGGCTGTGGCTTTTGTCCTTTCGTATTGTTCCTGTGAGCTTTTTAAACCGCTTCCATTTCTTAGGATCATGGGCTTCAGCAGACAGCTGTGCCAGCACAGCAGCTTGTCTTGGGGAGGCCTGGATCTGAAGTGTGCCACAGCACAAAGGCTGCGAACTGCAGTCGCAAAATCTGTGCTGGGGAACGCTAGCACAATGTCTGTGTGCTCCAGCCAGCACCGTGAGGAATGCGATCAGTCCTAGGGAGAAAACCAACAAAACCGACTATGACTATGTAGTGTTGTATTTAAAAAGTGCTGTGTAGGTCTGGGCATTGCTGGTGTGGATCGGGCAGAAATAGCGACGGGGTGGGCTGAGACATCGGCAATGTGTACGTGTGTCAAAGACACGGAGGCGGAGAAGGAGCTTTGCTCCTTTCAACACAGTTGTCATGTTTGTAAAAAGTAGATGCACTCAATGTTCCTCTGTCTGTCAAATTAGGAAAAAAATGGATGAAGAACAGATAGGGAAAAACACGCTTGAGAAAGCACCTGTCGCTCAAGGAAATGGTGAAGAAATTGTTTCTAGTGACCCAGTTCCAGCCAGCGATGGGATTATATCCGAAAGGTGTGTCTTCGGCTTTGCTCAAGTGCTGAGTTTGTGATGAAACAAAAGTTAAATGAGTGGCGTGTGGCTCGAGTAAACCAGCCTGCGATGTGTGTGAACTCTGAGTCTGGGTGAAATCTCAAATCCTGTCTCCGGGCAGTGCCAGGAGGAGTACTTTACCTTAAAATTGTCCTTTGGTGCCTTCAGCATCGCACTGAACATTAGCATTAGGCTCAAAAACATACTTAGTGCAAGCTTCAAAAGGAAAAAAATGAAGGTGAGAAGGGGAGAGGTGGACCTGAGCACCTGGTTACAGCGAGAGTCTTGATTAAGGGATCGGAAGATCCCTTGCAGGAGAGTTGTATAATTTGCTACGGGAAGATATTGGCTGCGGGGAAAGAGGCTGGGAAATGGCAAGGAGTGAAGACTGCCACCAACGGCAGTGACTTTGTTCCTCAGCCCTCCTGGCTGTGTTGGCTTCGGGGGTTTGTGCCACCTGGGAAATGGACTGGGGACCAGTGGGGGAGGAGGAGCTGATCTAGTTTAAATTGTGCCCATCAGAGAAAAGAAAAAAGGTTTTTCTACAGTTGGTGTTGGTGTTCCTGAAACCGGGCCATGGTGTCACAGATCAGTGAAGAGAATGTTTCAGAGGTCTCCGTCATGCAAAAACCCAGCATCTTAGCCATTAAAACCATCTTTTGGGTCTTTTGCATGCTTGCTGTTAAGTGATTTTTTTTTTTTTTTTCAGTTTATGTAAAGGATATTTACAGGGTCATTTTTAACTTCCTGGAATGCTTGGAAAATGGTGTTTCATTCCAGATAACTTGAACAGATCTGTTTAAAAAATGCTGTCAACTTGAAACGCATTCATTTAAAAAAAATCACTTGCATGCATACAATTTCCAGTAGTAGATGTAGCCAAGATTTCTTCTAGTTTGCCTTATAATTCCTCCTGATTTTTTGTCTTCTGCGGTTGGTATCTCCCATATCTGGCTGCATAAAGCTTTCCTGGCACGCATCGGGCAACAGACCAACTGACTGATTACAGATATGACATTACTCATGTGCAGAATACCATGAGATGCACAGAGGAAATGTTTCTGTTATATATTGTTTGCAACAGAAGGATTGATTGTATGTACTGAATCAGCGATGTGATTCCTTTTTTTAAGAATTTTAGAAATTGTTCTCATCCTTTGCAGAAGTGGGGTGCACAGAGCTTACTGGAAACTTCTGGTTTGCAATGTTTGGAAACAGTTCAGCGCTAACAAAGTTGGAAACTATTTTAAATGTGCATGGTCTAACCCCTGAATATGTTTTTATATCTTAGTGGCACAAGTACATTCTTGCTGCGGTTCCATATATGGAAATTTTCCATCAGACAGCATCACTTTCCAGAGCTCACACGGAGTCAGGAAACCCCCTCTGCAGTAGCTGGACCCCCTGGTTAACTGGGACAGCAGAGCCAGTCCTTCACCTCCCCTGGAGGGATGATTAAACTTCCAGTAGATGATGGTGGGTGTGTGGTGTTTGAGAAGACGGCACTGGTGGGGAAAACAAGGCTCTTCCCTTCCAAACTGGGCCGTGGGAGAAGCTGGATGTACTAAGAAGCGTGTAGGACTCCTGTGTGTGCAGTAGGCTGTGCGGCAGGGTGTGAACAGGAGAAGAGAGAACTGCCTGCATCCACAGACTATGCCTGTGTGTTTTTTCTTCCCAAAGGTCCATAAATGTTAGAGCAATGGATTCCCTCATTTCGCAGCACAGAGGAGCTGGAGTTGACAGGATCTGGTTTTCCATGCAGTGGTTCTGTGCCTGTGGCACGGCTTTACCTGCTGTTTTGATGTGGGGCTGACGGAGTTGGGTGCATGTGTATGTGGTTCAGGAGGAGCAGAAGAATCCTGCCAGGTGTTTTCCAGATTCCTAAGACCTTTAAATATGCTTGTGTGATTTGTTTGAAATGCAGCTACATGGTCGGCCAAGTAATCAGCCTTCCCAGTGTCCGTTCAAAGCACAGGGTGAGTTTTCAAGCCCGTTTATAAAGCAGGCAACGTTTAATCTCTGGAAGTGGCAACACCTTCAAAATAGTGGATTCTTTTTTACTCTGCGTTGAAGAGTTGGGGTGGAAATCTGGAGGTTTCTGGAATGGTAGTTCTCACGTCGAACGTTGCAGCTGGATTTGACAGCTCGTGCTTAGCACCCACGTTGCCTTCTCAGTTTGTGTTTCACCATTAAATGGATGGGTATAGTATCAGGAACAGAAGTCACAGGGAAGGACACGTGCTGTACATTGTGTGTTACATTACTATGTGCTGTGCAAATAATGGACATAACTGATTTGTGAGCTATAACCACCCTGTGGATTTTAAAATTACTTCCATGCTTGACATACACGCTGTTCCCTGAAAACCACGGTTCCAGCAGAAGGTGGATATTCTTTGATAACACTGGTGTGAAGTGTTAACCATCCTTTCATTCTCTCTTTCCTGAAGCTTGCACAACAAGGACAGAGACTTACTGCGTATTCAAGAGAGAGAGAGAAGGAATCAAGAGGCTCTGCAGGGGAGAGACAAGTTCTTCCTTGAGAAGACTCCCCTCTTTGCAGAACCCTACAAGGTAACAGTAGGGGGGTGTGTGCTGGAGGGAGAGGAGGGAAGGAGGTTTGGGGTGGAATAGGAGAGCTGTGGCCTCTGTGTATGGTATAGTAGACTTGACTATGATCTGTGCAAACAGCATCTTCCTATCTGCTTATACTTCATAGAGTACGTGCTTAAAGCTCTGCAGGTGGTGCAAGTGCAGTATGGACTTTGGGTTGGGCAGGTTAATTTGGGGGTCTCCTGCAGTTTGGGAGTTTGAGGGAGAGTGCTGGAGAGCAGCCTGGCTGCCTGTCTGGCTGCAGATGTGATTGAAACAAACTGGTCTGATGTTAGTGCTCCTGAAGGCTGCAGGCACACCTGCAGTCTTGGCTCGAAAGAACCAGTACTGACTAGAGCGGTCCCACCGCTTGTGGTGATGCATGGTGGTTGAAATAAGACCCTGAAGACTCTTCTTGAGCTGGATCTCTTGGTGTGGGGGGTCTGTGCTTTTTAAATTTCCCCCTCTCTGTCCTTCTGTTGCAGACTAATAAAGAAGATGAGTTGTCAAGCCGAATTCAGAACATGCTGGGCAATTACGAGGATGTCAAGGAGCTCATCAGCAACAGATACCATCAGAATCTCTTAGGGATTCCGAGTGTTGATCCTCTGTTCCCACAAGGAATGCCTGATTGCCTGTACTATCCTGAAATGACCAGCCATCCATTAACATCTTCATTCCACCACAGAACCAGCTATCCACCCATGGGACCTACAGCTGGAGCTCCTCCCCCTCCACGCCACTCTGCTCACTACCAAAAGGCACAAGCAAGAACACAACCAGCTTCAGGTTTGCCCGCCAAGAGTCACAGCTTATCCAACAGTCGGACCCAAGGCCAAGAACACAATCGCGGTGGCCAGGAAAGTCATGCAGGTTTTCGCCACAAGAGAAATGACAGACTTGCGGTCGGTGAAGGTCATCCTGGTGAACTGCTGGTCTCCTCCATTATGGCGCTATCTCCGTTGCTGTCATCTTTGTCTTCTCCATTGGCCCCACTGTCACCTCTACATTCCAGCCAGCATATCAGTTCCAGGTCACAGAACAACAGCAAAAGCCATGGGCCAACCTATAGTCAAACAAAATCATCTCAGGACCTAGTGCCAGGATCACAGGAGAAGGAAAGTCGGGACAGCTCAGCTGTCAGCCTGACCAGCACCACTCAGCCTTCCTCACAGACTTTTCCCCCACCTTTGCCATCAAAAACCAGTGCAATGCAGCAGAAACCCACTGCCTACGTCAGACCGATGGATGGCCAAGATCAGGCACCAATGGAATCACCAGAGCTCAAACCTCTCCCGGAGGAATACCCCGGAGAACCCTATGAAAACATTTCTGACTTGAAGGAAAACGCCAAAGCCGAGCTATCCAAATTGAACATCCCTTGTGAGCCCATAGAGGTGAGTGCGGCTGTTGAGGGCTGTGTTTACAGCAGGGTGGGTTCAGCTGTGGGAGAAGTGACTACCTGAGAGACTACTGGAAGCAATGATGGTTGTGCACACATTATCATGTGTAGAAGGTGGGTGTTTGAGGTTGGCTTTTGCTGACCTGGGTGAGATACCTGTTTGGATGGTGAAAATGCAGTGCTTGCCGTGATTCGATGGCTTCCTCAGTGAGGCTGCAGCAGGTTTTATGGTTAGAGAGACTGCTTCTGTTGCTATGATTTTTGTTTTGCTCATGTAAGATTGTTGAAAAGGAGAAGGTGGGAAATGATGTCCTGAGAAGGTCAAGCGGGGATGCACCTGCAGGTAGTACACGCAGAGTGTCAGTACTCTGAGTGTGGTGGGGAGGGGCCCCGAATCCTCGCTGAATGTGGGGACAGCTGGCTGTGCAGTGAGCTCTGCGCTCATCTGGCATGTTGAAGATTTTTGGGGCTTTGTGATAAGTGACTGTGAACACCACAGGGTTCTCCTAAGTAAGTTTGTAAGATCTCACTGTAGACTGTCAGGAAGGTATTAATATGAGCAAGAAACATCCTGTGGATTTCTGCCAGATGGATTTAGCCTGGCTTCCTTGGGAAACGTGACAGCATTCCGTCTCCTCCTTCAGCAAGTGATAAGCAAGATGCTAAAAGTTCTGTAAGATTTTACCTCTGAGTAAAGAAGATACCTTCTTTCTTGTCCCAGCTATGAGCAAAAGGAGCAGACCTCTGCTGTGTGTGTGTTCTTATCAGCAGAAAGCAGCCTGGGCAGCGAGCTCGAGCATACCCTCATTCTGGGTGTAACACTTGTCTTTTCTCTGCCAAGGACTGAGGGGGGGACTGCAGGAGTTCCCTATGAGGATGCTTTCTTTGTGTTATAATTGTGAAACAAACCCGAATCAAACTCACGGTGGTGGTCTACAAGCTGTTCTTAGTTGGAAGTTTGTGGTCCCTATTTCAGGCCCTCGGAAAAGCTTGGGTGCTTGAAGTAAAACCATCATGCCACGAGTTATGTGCTGGGTATTTTCCTTCCGCTGAAGAATTTTTTTGGCTCTTCCAGAAGAGTCTCATCTTCTACCTTGAAGGCTTAACCACTGCTGTCATTAGGTAGACACAGCAGTGCAGGGGTTTGACAGGGCACTGCTGGTTGTGGGGTCAGGATTGCACACAGCTTATGCATTTTAAATACATGAACAGATTCTGGCTTCTCTTGTTTTCTCTTACTTGGTGTGCACGCAGTGTCTTAGGAGAAATCAAAGTCAATCCCAGTGGACAGAGGAGAATTATGTGGCAGTGCTGTGTTTTGGTTTGTTTTGCTTTTTTTCTTTTTTTTAACCAAGCCATAGCATACAGATGTAATTATGTAAACAGAAAAAGCTCCTTGTTGTATTTGATTTAATAGGTGAGTCCCACTGGATGCAAAAGACTTCTTCCCTTGTGTGCCCTTCCTTTGGAAGAAGCCATGCTTTTTATCCAGGCTGGAAATAAACCAGCAATCAAATGCCGAAGCAGCTCTAATAGCTCACGTGAAACTTTTCTCCACCAACCTGTTTGTAGATTTTGAAACTCTCCGCACCGTTTCTCGCACAAGTGGAAAGTGCCAAAGGGACAGATGTTGCCAGTTTGAACTGTACAAGGGGGAAGGCAAAGATTGCTAAGCAACCGTGTGCTTGAGAGAGCGTTTTTCGGAGAGGAGCCAAGGGAGTTATGCCTGGGAGCGCTCACAGCTTCTCATGGCTCGGTGCGAGGGAAGAGATTAAAAGTTCTTTCCTGTCGGGGCTGCCGCCGCCAGCACAAAAGACACCCTAACCTATTGACACTGATGAGGGCTGACAAGGGAATGTATGCCAACAGGAAATCTCCCCTGCCACGTAGGAAGGCAGGAAGACACGTTCACGGAGGTAAGTGCACCGCACACGCGTGGGTCGGTGCGAAGCCACCTCTGCCAGGTGTTGGCTTGAGCAGGAGGAGCTGAAACCAAGTCCAGGGGGGTCTGGCTTTTGCGTCTGGCTGGAAGCAGGTTGCTGAAGGATGGGCTGGCAGGGAGATGGGGATGTTTGCAGTGAGGCTTGTAATTGCAGGCTGCCTCGTGTTGATCGAGTTAACCTCTGTAGTTATTGAAGGATGAAAGAGTTTATAAGCAAGGCAAGTGTTAAAATGCCAGTGTATAGTTGTGTCCTCATGGCCAAGCAGCAATTAGTAGCTAAGTGCCAGGCTGGGGGTCATTCTTCAGACCATCCTCAGTGCCACTGGAAAGCGAATTTGCCTGTTTGAAGCCTCTGAATTTGGCAATATACCTCTGGTGTCTTGTTAAAGATGGATTTTCAGGAATAAAACACAGATTCCTCTTCCTGAGTTGGGCATCGCATTAATACTTTCCTAATGCTGTTTTGAGCACCTCCTGGGCTTTGGTCTGGTTGAGTGAAAGGAAATGGTTAGCACACGCTTCAGGTTTTCTTTCTGACTTCGCAGGGTTTTTCCTGGGTGCCAGTGAACCACAGCAGGAGTGGCATTTTTGCAGCTTAGTGATGCTCCGTAGGCATGTGTCAGTGGAGTGATGTGTGTCGTGGCCAGTCCAGTGGCAGCTCTTGCTCTGGGGGGATCTGTTGGGCTCTGTCAGTGCTCCTGCCCTGTAGAGGTGCTGCAGCAAGAAGTTGCTTCACTGAAGTATCGTCCGGTTTGCTGGTTTTCGACGCGCATGTTCTGAGCGTTGAGGGGAGAAAAGTTTTTCTACTCTTTTGATGATGAGTACCTTCAGAGTGCAGCTGGCACACTCCTGTGTCACAGAGGTGATGTTGGCTGGAGCACAGCTCATGGCTGCTTCTTCCAGGGCTGCCTCTGCCTTGGCTGGGGTGGGCTCAGAGTGGGGGTCCAGCTCTGCGAGCATCGCTGCTCGCGGAGACCCGAACTCTGCTGTGCCCAGCGCTGGCTGCTGCTGAAGCTGCTGGCTGGTGCTAAACCGCTGATGCACCCATCCTGAATCTCAACATTTCTGGCTGCCGTGCTGTACTGTTTCCGAAGCTTGACTGTACGGATACATCAGTGTTGGAAATGGCATTCGGAAAGCAGCGGTATTCTTGCCCTGGCATATCACTCGGAGCAGTCTGTTTCCTATCAGTTATGCATCTTTTATTTGTTTCCTCGTGTGGTTGTTCTGTGCTTTGAAGTTTCAGATCTCGTTTTTAATTTTCACTGACGTCTAGTGATGTCGCTGTCTGAGTTATTTGAATATCCTCCTCCCTCCCAAGCTTTAGCTGCCATCGTAATGATGAGCATTTATTTTTTACAGAATAAATTAGTGCTTAATTGTTTTAAGCAACCGAATGTTTCAGTTCCTGGTTGGAAAAGGTGATATTCCTACCTTTTTTCATCTCCTACTTTAAAACACACTAATTTCTCTTCCTAAACTGCATTAGCAACGTTACATTTTCTTCCCAGATTGTTCAGTTGGTCAAACAATTCATAAATGTCATCAGACATTGAGGTGCTCTTTTTGCATGCAGTCAGGTGTGGCAAATAGTACAGACATGATGGTGGCAGCCCATCCTGCTCCCAGTAAAAGGTTCAGGTGCATTTCCCAGAGAGACTGCTGTCAGCCCAGCTGCCTTTGCACAGAGCCAGCCACATGGGAAACAAACTGCAGCTGCCCATGGGCACGACTTGGTGTTTGTTTTGGGCTCAGGAAGGGCTTGATGCTGGAAAAAATCCTCTGCTCTCCCTCCCTTCCCCATGCCTACCTTCATCTAGGCTTTCTGTGGGTCTTGCTTCTCTGGGATGCTGAGTTTAATCGCTCTGGCCTTTCTGCCTGTTCTTCAGATAGAGCTTTTCGTGAGTCAAAGGAGGAAAGAACGAGGGTGATGTTCGCTTGGCTGCTAAGGGAGTAGACCTCAAAGGTACTGGACTCGTGAACGGACTTTTAACTGGTTAGCCAGCTTCAATAGAAGTGAAAAAATGAATACCTGACCTAAATTTCCACTCCCCTTACTTACAGAAACTCCAGTTGGGGTGATTTGTCCAGCTGTGTACTTTCCTTTCAAGATAAAGAGTGACTATCCCTGTTCAATACACTGCTGCATAGATTAGATGATGCCGCAGCCAGGAACAGCTTGGCTGGCTTGGGAAACTTCATGAAATCAAAAGAAAAAAAGTATCCATGAAAAAAACCCAAGTTTCAGAATGTATCTTTTCCTCTTTTGCTGCTTGAATTTAGAATGAATAGCAACAGCACAGCAATACTCACTTTTTTCTTCTCTTGAGAGAAGTGGAGAAAATTGTTTCTGTATTTGCAGACCTTGTGAGAGAACTTACTCCTCTTGAATCAGAGCCTAAATTCAAATATTTGTTTAATACACTATTGAATTCAATAAACAAAACACCCCCAAAGGGAGAAATTCCTAAAGTTTACAGATCAAACCCTCGGAAATGCAGACAATTTGGAGGGAGCACTTCCCCGTGATTTTTAAGTGTGACTGCTGCGTGTATTTCCAAGTATTTCTCTGTGTCTCTGGGAGGAACGCAGTGGCAGGGTGACCGCAGATTTTTAAAGGCTATTGTAAAATACACAATGTGTGGAACGATTCCTTATTAACACTGGAGTATAGATTTCTTCTAAAGCTTGTAGTATTTTTTTAACGTGGCATAAGAGCACCAGGGTGTTTTTAATGTGCCTTGTGCACGTTGCGTTTTGAACAGCCATGGCTTGTGAGGAATGCTGTAGGTTTTGGAAGATGGAGGGTGAATTGATATAGCAGGAGACAAAGTCATGTCAAATTTAGATCCTGCCAACCTTGCCCTCCTTAGGCAAGGAGTATTTTGGTTTCTTTCAGCAGCCTGTCAGCTCGTTGCCATTCAAACCAAGTTGTCATTCAGCCTTGGTTGGCTGCCATCTGTTCGCCAGAGGTGAAAGGTGCAGGATTTTCAGCCCGAATGTTTTCACTCGAAGCAAGCATTTCACTAAAGGCACTGTTGGCCGTCATGTTGCTCGTCTATTTGCAGTTTTGCTTTGTTAACCCTTGCCTGGATGTGCTGAAAGAATACTGTCTGCGCTTTACCGATGCTGAGGACACACCGACCTCCCTCGCCTCCTCTGTTTGCTGCAGCGCAGGGTCAGCTCCAGCCCTTCTCCTCTTCTGACACAGCGTTTGTGTGACCGCAGTAATGCTATGCCAGTTTCCGTCGTGAAAGCAAGAAAAGAAGGAGCGTTGCATTTCTTTTCCCCTTTACTATGGTAGTAGCAAGCCCTTGGGTACGTCCTACCCTTTCCCAGACATTTCTTCGGAGTCCTTCTGTGCTGCACGTGCTGGTTGTCCAATTTGCAGAAGGTTGTTTGGGGCTTGTCTGTGAAACTATCCCAATGTGGAGACTTTCCATGAGAGGACAATACAGAACAAATTGTGCTGCACTAAGGTGATGAGCCCGATCAATCGTATGACCAGAAATTATGAAGCTGCTTGCTTGCATCCCTGAAGTACTTCAAATGGTTTGGAGTATTTTGCCTTTTCCAACAAATGTTGCTGTCGTATTTGCAGTGATGTGCAAAGGAAGGTATAGGCGGTGAAACGGTAACACAGAAAATCTGGGTGAGAGCCACGAGGAATTAAGTCCTGTCCAGTTTTCTCTTCCCAAAAGCTGCTCCAGGGAAGAATTTTTCTCCACTTGCAGAAAACTTTTCATTAGATAGTGTTTGGCTGGTGTCCTGGCAATTCTTGTAACCATCTCCTCCTGGTTGGATTTTAATTATAAGCCATTCAGATGGTGTGTTAAATAAGAAAAAAGCCACTTCTTCCCTCCAGACAGGTGAGGAAAGAAACAGTGAGCTGACCCTCTCCTGTCCTCTAGGCACGGCTTTGTCCTGGCAGCGGTGAGAGCCTGGGAGGCTGGTGGCGTGTAGCCTTCCGAATGCACCTGACTCTGAGGGACCACTTCTCAAAGGCCAGGCAGGTACCTAAGCTCAGCACCTCTCAGCTGCAGATAAAAATTGTATGTGACAGCTCTGCAGCACTCGAGCCTGGCCGTAAAGACTTGGCAAGGCACCGTCTGCAGAGTTTAGGGGTGATAAAAAGATCTGAGGAAGCTCACCTTTTGACAAATAAGAGGTATCTTCTGCGTACATTTTTTAAAATATTAATTTTGGACCAATTGCTCCAGGCATGAGCAAAGCAGGTCCTAGAAGGCTGTGCCCAGCCCTCTGTACCCACCTGGAAAACAAGTGGAGTGTGCTGCAGGCTTTACACAGAGCACGCAAAGCTGCCCGAGGAGAGGGTGACAGTGCCTGTGCGTGTGTTTGGTTGGGGTATAATAATCGCTCAGAAGCAGGCCTTGTCAGCCTTGGACACTGCTTTTACACCTCAGCGTTAAGCCACATCAGCAGATTGTTCCGTACACTGGAAAGGGTGACCAGTAACCAGTGGACAAGACTTGCTGTGGCTTCCAGTATTCTCTGGCAAGGTAGGGGAGCTTCCTGAGAGACTGCAGAGGATAGCTTTTATCTGTGTATCTGGGACTTCGTCATAATGAGGCACTCTGCTCTCCCAACCCAAAAACATAAAATCTAGACGTATTCTCTTTGCGTTTAGGTCACAATGGCAAAAGTTGCCTTTACCAGCAAAAGGATATCCTGCTATTTTTTTCCCCACAGGTTATGTTCCTTGGTTTGGAAGCATTTTAAAAATATTTCTTAAATTTCCATTAGGGTTTAAAAATAGCACCTAGGCTCTTTCTCAGTTAAGAACTTTGTAAGGAGAGAGATAAAACTCCTGTCCTCTCAACACACACATTGTTGTCTTTTTTTTTTTTTTTTTTTTTTCCTTTGGGAATACTGTCTTGGGATGCAATAAGAAGCATCCCTTTATTCACCTCCCTCCCGCTTGCCTGCTCTGTTGCTGCACCGGTGGCTGATGCTTTCCTGCTCCCCTTCACCTTGTGTGGTCTGTGCCTCTTCCATTCCTTTGTTTTCCAACTTTTTTATTTGCAGTGGAGTACTGCTCTTCAAGACAGATACATAAAAGGTCTCGGTGCAGAAAAACAGTTCTGTTAGGCGCTAAACCAGTGTGGGAGCCTGCACCTCCCAGTCGTGTTGACTGAGTCATTAAGGGGAAATGCACCAAGTGTCACCACTGCCACCATAAATCTAACCCGGCTGTTTTCCGAGGGGAAGGTGGTGTTTGGAAAGGGAAAAAACTTCAGAGAGGTGTCAGCTGTTAATGATCGGAGGTGATCCCCAGAACCACAGGATACCTCTCGCTGCTCAAAACCCCCATTTCCTCGCTGATCTGAACAAATGTCGTTACTGTTTTCTTGCCTCTTGGTTGAACTCCAGTGGAGATCAGGACTTGCCGCCGAATAATTTCCCAAGCTCACATTTAGGGGATTTGGAACTGAGGTGTATTAGCTGTAATAATGTGATGCACACCACTTGGCTGTTGCTGTGGAAGAGAAACCATGCTAGTGCCCAAAACGACGGCTGACATAGAAGTCAGACTGCTCGTAGTTCCTCTGTGGCTGGAAGTTGTTTCCAGTATGAACCCAGCGTTTCGTGGTACTGGCACCAAGTGTTCATAAGATACACAGGCGAGCTCAAGCGATGGGAAGGAGTGGAAGGTTGGGAGGCATCTGTAGGTTTTCAAAAGTGTTGCTAGATTTTATTTTTTTCTTTTTGTTTAAAGCAGCTGATTTGAGAACCAAAGTGCATCCTTTGTACTCCCTGGTATTGTTGACAAGTATCTTAATGCGCAGATTTTAAAAAAATAAAAATAAATAAAAGAGGGCAACCCCCCCTCAAAAGTCACTACGCTCAGCTTGGCTTTAAGTGAATGGGATTTATTTGCAAAATGCTATTTGCTTTTAAGAGCCCGAGTCCTGCTGACCTCCAACAAACCGTGGGTCCTTAGTTGGTTAAATCACTTCAGGAACTAAAGCTAGAGCTACTGAGAAACTTGAAACCTTTAAAATATATACCCCTTCATTTGAATTTCCTAACGTGTGCTGCATATTTATTTAATTAGGGTGCTTTGTGGTTCTGCTGTAGCTTTGCTGGAGTTGATATATCACTTATGTACATCTTTACGTATCAGCAAGATGTATGTTGTTGAGACAACATTCTTACTAATGATCATGGACTAACTTTTGCAGATAACGTTGATGCACTGCTAGTGCATGATTTGATACCATTTTTCTGCAGAAAAATGTTAAACATCATTCTCTTTCAACCAGGTCTGAGCTGTTTTCCCCTCCAGCTCCCAGAATAATGGTAATATCACAGCTGTGATTTCTGCTCCTTTCCTGGGACTGTTCCACAGGAGCAACAATTCCTTTGTACATTTGGTTATGTCAGGAGAGTACAGGTGCAGATTTATCTTGTTCATGTGACAGTTAATGACCACTGAAAAGCTCCTGGAAGGTGAGTTGTGTGTAGTTCTGCCGCTTGTTTGGCTTTGCCTGTTTCAGTTGCAGCAACCAGCTTTTTTTTGGAGTCATCTCGGAGTCAGGCAACTCAAAATAATCAGCCGTGGCTGGGGTTTGGGTCTACACGGCTATATGCAGGTGGTGCCGCACTTCTGTTTAGTTTGTTTGGATTTCAATTCTTATGAGATAAAGGCTAACAAAGGATGAGGGAATTGCTTTCAGCAACTCAAGATTATTAAAGAATCCTTTACTGGAACATGTCAACAGTCCCTTCTCCCAGAACACAAAACCCTTTACGCCTTCAGACAAAAACAGCGATTTTTTTTTTTTCTCTTATGCTGCTTGAGCACAAGAAGGAGGCCCATGCATTTATTTTTAGATTGAGCAAAATAATTCATCTCAGAGTTAGAAAAGCGTGTAAAATCTTTAAAGAATGTTTTATTTCCTCCAGGCGCCCACGCAGGAACGGGACAGTACAACCATTGTTTACGGAGCATTTTGATGTAAAACGCTTAAATTGGCAGGATCATTCTGTGTCAGCTGAAGAAAGCAAGAGGAGAAGTTCATGGAAATGGTTTGATTTGTTTTGAAACGTGCAATGAGGGTGGTGGCAGGCGGGATCTGCCGCCTTGCGCTGCTGGGCTGCCGCCGGGGCAGGAGCAGGAGGGTGCCTGGTGGTGTGGCTTTGTTTCGGTGGAAATAACTTCAGCGTTGCCTTGGAAAGGAGAGGAGTGGACACAAATGGGTTAAGTGCACTTGTGAAAACTGTCCTCAGGGAGCTTGGCTATGTACAAACTGCTGGTTGCAGGCTCGTGCTGCAGAAGACCTGAAATAGCACCCAGAGAAATTATTTTAGAAGGCTCCCATGGGCTTTGAGACGGGTGGATTGGATTTGTAGTCTGCGATGAAGTCTTGTGTGGCAAAAACAAGCAAGCAGCGTAAACACAAAGGTGAAAACAAATGCATTCATAGTGTCATTTTAAAGATTTTTGTCCCACTGGATGAGGGAGAGCCCTTCTGTACGTTTCTGTGGTGCCTCAGCATTGTTTCAATGCACATAAACCAAGAAGTGTAACAGGGGTGTTGTTTTTCGTGAAATAACGTAAGCAGATGTGCTTTAGCTTTGCTTTAATTTACTGGAATTATTCCAGTCTCGCTCGGTTACATGAGAGGGGAGACACAGGATGTGCTGCTTGTTTCTGCTCATCGTCCATCAATAACCCGCCTATAGCTGGCTGCCTGGAGCTGGAACAAAATGCGAACAAATGCATCCCCAAATGTGTTTTGGTTTTGGTTTGGGGTTTTTTTTTGGGATTGTTTTTTTTTTTTGTGCCTTATTAGTACTGCACTAGAACCAAGTTTCTTTGCTTTCCACAAAGCTAGGCTGGTAAGAAGGTTTTTATAAAATTGGGTTTCTATTTCAGTTTTCTTTTGTTTCATTTCCTCTCCTTCTTCTATCTTCTTGAGTCTTTTTTGTTGTGGTGGTTGTGTTTTTCTTGAAATGAGGTGAGCTTTCTTTTTCTGCGCTAAAGATGATGCGTCTTGCGGTAACTTTTAACTAATCCTAGTCTCAGGCAACCTGCTGAGAAAATTGCCTTCCCTGTTCTCGGGGGTTTGTCATTCTCAGACAGCAGCTTCCCCAGTTTCCTGGAAGCAGCTCAAACTGCTGTTGCAGGGACTCTGCTGCCAAATAGTATCCACACATTATTTTGCAGGAGTCTTGAAACCTCGGGCAATATTCTGCACAATTCTGCAGCTGTGGTTTGTGAAGCCAATTATTAAGGATATATTTCAATTGGAGATTTTGAACAAATGCTATCGACAAAGATTTCACGGTTAGGTAATCAAAGTCCCTTTCTGAAATAAAAATGAGCTTAATACAAAAATAGCACCAAGGAAAACCTGAATGTTTGCAAGTATTCCCACCCTGAAGTCAGGGAAGAGACGGTCTCATCCTTAAAATACAGCTTGTTTCTAAGTTTTTGCACTCTCTTTTATCTGATGTTATTAACTTATCCAAAGCTCACAGGCAACAGTATAAAGACTTCCTCATCGCAGTAGCTGTAGCTCAAATTCCATCTTTTTTCCTTTTAAAAATGCTAATATTTTTTGTATGAACTTTTAAAAAGACACAAACTAATGCCTACTATTCTTGAACATGAAAGAAATCAGAAGATGTTCCTGTATTAACGACCTGCCTGCATCTCTCTCTCTTCTGTGATGCGATTTTGCTGCTTTCATTTGCTCTGTCTCCCCTGTGTAGTCAGTTCTCCTGGGGTTTGCAGGGGTCTTTTTTACTGCAGCAGCTGCGATAGCGATGTTTTCCCTCCATATATTCTTGCAAAGACACACGTTTACGAACAGAGGTGACGTATCTGAATAATTTTTTATGTATGTACTAGGTTTTGGGTTAACCATGTGCCCTTGGAATCGCCCGCTCCTGCTGCTCCTAAATCCCCGCAGCGTTGCAGATGGTGCAGGAACGTGATAGAGAAACTCCTCCTGCTGTCCTGAGCGCGGGCTGTTGCAGCCAGGATGCTGCTCCTCAGAGCTGCGGTTAGCAAAGCCCTGCAGAGTGCCCGGGGCTTGTTCTGTTCTGTTCCTAGCACCGTGGGCTCCACAGCACTGCTAAGAGGAGCCAGCTGGCTTAAAAACCCCTGCTCCTTGTGTGTGGGCTCTTGACTGATCTCGATCCTTCACCAGTGATGCTGGTGCAAGATTTGCTTTAGAATTCAAGATCAGTGTGATGGTTTTACCCTTGGCTGGGAGCCAACCCCACGCAGCCGCTCACTCACTCCCCTCACCCCAGGGATGGGGAGAGAATTAAAGGGGTAAAGGGGAAAAAAAAAAGACTGGTGGGTTGAGATAAGGACAATTTAATAACTAAACTACAATAATATTGAAAATAATAATATACACAAATATACAAATGAGTGAGTGACACACAGTGACACTGCTCACCACCCCATGACCAAGGCTCAGCCCGTTCCCAGCTAATGATCCCGGAGCAGGGAGAGTCCGGAAGCCACACTCCCAGAGCACAGATAAGAGCTCAAATGTCTCAGACCGAGAGCTGACCAAGGGAGGGAGATGACCTGGTGAGAGGGACCACTCCGAGAGCGCCAACCTGGAGAGCTGACCCAGAGCAAGAAGGGACAAGCTTCTGGAGAGCCCTCGCCTCTATCCTGGCCATGACGGGCATGGTATGGAACAGACCATTGGCCAGTCTGGGTCTCAATCCCAAACCTAAGATCAAATCCCAGGCTGGTCACTGGGGCTGTGCTCCCTCCCAGCTTCTCCTGCCCCTGCAGATGGGCCCAGCAGAGAAGCTGAGAGGCTGTTGAGTGTCCTGGCAGAAGCTGCAAACATCACTGGTACCCGCCTCAACTGCCCGCAGGACAGTGTGCCTGAGCTCTGGCCCTGCCTTCCGCTGGTGAAGGTGGTACGTGGCGAGGCATGCTGCTCTGCAGACCTTTTCAGAAGCTGCAAGATCCCTGAGAGTTGGGCTTTGACTTGAGGAAAACCAGATTTTTTGGAATACGAATTCCAAAAGGGGGTGGCTGTTACTGGAGCACAGCATGGGTTTGGGTGGGAATGTTGGCATTAAAAAGCCAAATCAACCCAAAGACCCAGTGACCCAGTGGTTCAGGATGTCCGGGGATTGCAAAAGGCTTGACCTCAGCCATCAGAACAGTTTGTGAGTGGCACCCAGAGGTAGTTGCATCATTCCCAAACTGACAGCGCGTATGAATGTGGCACGAGGAAATCCTAGCTGGAGATGGTACAGATGTCAGCGTCAGCCCGAAAATATGCACAGGGCTTAAATCGAGTTGTCTTACGGCGTTCCCTGCAAGGGCTGTAAAACTGCTAGCAGGAGTAGACAGCAACGTGTAGTATTGTATTTTCTGCACCCACAGTCCTCAGTGGAGCTGATCTCCTTCCAGGAATTTCTTTGGTTTTAGGGCTTTTTGACTCTTCTTTGAGCAATATTGTATTTCTCCTTTTCCCCAAGCTCTTCTCTTAAAACTGGCAAGGACAGCGGTTGCCGCTGGGTGGTAATTGGGCTTTAATGGTGGTTTACAGGCTGAAACAAAGCCAAGATGTGGCTGGAAGGGAACAAATGGGGCAAATAATTACTCAGCATGCAGAAAAGCCCGGCAGGTTTGTAGAAGATGGGGAGTACTGGGACACCACAGCTCCGGGGAGGTGAAAGGGTGTGTGCCCATGCTCCCAGGGCAGGTGGCTTTGGGGCAAGGGGACGGTGAGGAGCTGCAGCTGCAGTAGAAATGACAGTCACCGTCCTAACTGAGAGGCAGGAGGGTTTCCTGGTGCAATCAAATGGCTCTGACCAATTTTTTTTTTGTGGTTTTGGCACTGAAAACAAATTTCCTGTGCATGTCCCGAACAGTCTGTGATTTTAATCTCTAGAGCAAGTGTTTCATCATTTATTTGATATGGGTGTTGCAGGTCCATTTGCGGGCGGCAGTTTTGTTTGCCCAAGCGTTGTTTGGTTTTTCAGTCTTACGGTGGAGCAAGATAGCAGAACAGAGATTAAAGATGCCTGAAAACCTGTGCTCTTCAGGGAGAGTCTCTGGCAGGGCTGTGGGTTTCCGAGCATGCCCTGACTTAGCGGCTTCCGTAGTAAATTGTTAGCTGAAAGCAATCCTGAGCATCCTTGTGTTCTGGATCTCCTGCTTGTATTTTCAGCATGCGTCCTTAAACCTTGCGTTAAACCTTAAACGTTTGCTTTCCTTTAAATTTTGGTCCACAAAGAAAGCAGTTTCTGCTAAGCAAGTGGACCTGTGAAGAGCAGCAGTCCCTGAGCGGTGCCCTTGAGGGTTCTGATAAATCCTCCTGGTGACTGCACTCTAAATACTCGTTGTATGTAAACATTTCAAAGTCTCTTCAGGCTTCTCTGAAAGAACTTCAGGAAGGGATGCGAGTTGTTTGGCAAGGAGAAGAGAGGTCCAAACTGGATGTTGGCTGTTGCAGCTATTCTCCGATTCCACTTTTAATTAATTGGTTATTAATTTTATTTATTTATTTAAATAAATTGGAATCCCACTTTTGTCATCAGGTTATCAGCTCATAAAACATGAGTTTCTGGAGTGGGAGGAGCAAGCTGAGGTTGATTTGTTGCAATTAATCCATTGCAGAGAGAGGTTTTGAATACTTAGTCCAGGCAGGGTCTGGATTCCTTACTCTGTTTTGTGGAAAGGATTTTTACTGTGGTGCTCTCATGGGCTATCTCAGGAGCTTTACAAAGCAATCTCCCCGTTGAACACTGCTTTTCTGTACAGCAAGATGCAAGATTCTGTGTCTGCTCTTCACCACTTATTAAATTAAGGAATAAATTGAGTAGTTGAGCTACCGGGTTGAGCTTGCTAGGAAGAGAAAAAGAGGGTTCCCTTTTTGGCACCGTGAGTTACGAATCGTCCTCTCTCTTGCTATGGGATAGTTCCCTGCTGTTTCCTCTCCCTGGGGTGTCCCGCCAGCCCCGCTGGATCCCAGCCCCTCGCTTTCACTCCTGGGACTCATCTGGCCACGCTTCAGCTCCTGTTTGCCTCGAGGTGAGGAAGGGCAGAAGCAGCTATCCACACGTGCTTTTCTGATGAAAAGCCAAATTTTTGTCAAATGAGCGCTGTCTGGAGGAGAACTTGATGTAGACGCAGACAAATGAAGCTTCAGGGAAAGAGATCCCTCATCTCCTCTTCCCCCTCCCGTATAAATAGTGCAGCATCTGGGAAAGAGATGAGTGACCTCTCTGGGAGAGCCCTCAGGACGCTTTTGGACTTTATTCAAGTGTTTGTTTGCTCGGCTGGTCACCTTCTCTGTTGGAAGATTCTTCTGATCAGGCGCTGTAGCTCCCTGCCCTCTTCCTTTAACGCGGGGAATGTCTTCCTAGCCTTTCCCTTTGAGCGATCCCACCAATCGCTGGACATTTCCATTCCATTTCTCATTCATAGGCAAGAAGCTGCTCTGGGATGTATCTTGCTGGGTATAAGTGCTCAGGTCTTGAGTTGGTTTTCATTTTGATTTCTTGTAATAACCCCAGTTAGGAAAGGATGTGTAAGTGCCCCATGCCTTGCTAGTAGATGAGCAGCTGATCTGTAGAAGTGAAGGGGGTCGGCGTGTGGAAGCAGCACAGGTCCCACTGCAGAACATCCCCAGCACTGGGTGGTGCTGGTGGCACTGGAAGGAGGGTGCTGCTGCCACATCCCGCTGCACACAGCCTGGGCATGGGGCAGGCGGGCTCTGTCACAGGCATCACCGCTCGTTACCCTCGTCCCCACGTGCCTGGGGAGCTGGAGGCATTTGCTGCGTGTGTCCCAGCCCTGCCGTGCCCAGCAGGACCCGCACTGCCAATGTCACGGGTGTGCAGGGGATGTCCTGCTAGGAGCTGCTCGGTGGTTTTACTGGTACATTAGAAGCAGAAACATTTTATTATTAACGGGCTTCCATGAAATGTATAGATCCGTTGGTAAGAAAATATTTGGTGAATGCATGTTTGTCTCATGTTGGTTGGTAAAAACAAAACAAACTCATGTTTCTTCCCTCTTTTGTGTTGTAGCAAGCCTTCCCTGGTGAAGTGCAATCCATCGAAGAAATTTTGAGGGTAAGTGCTCAATACTTTTTTTGTAGCAACCACCGCGAAGCCTGAACAAACACCTGTAGAGATGTAGTGCAGTATCTGGAGGAGTTTATCACCATCTATTGAAAGATTGCCCAGCTAGTGAGTGAAGTGAGCAACAAACTGAAGAGTGGGAGGGGAGAAAGGAGCAAGGCGGGGGTGGTGACAATGTGATCAAATAGTTACTCAGGTTAGTTGTAGTCTCCTCGTAGTTCTCACACAGAAATCCCTGTTGATTGCTCTGATCCCTGCTCATAGAGCCGAAGGTAGCAGTGTGGTTTTATTCCCTGCAAATCTTTGCTGTTTAGGTTATTCCTAATAGATAAGGAAACTAGAGACGCTTCTGAGCTTTCGTATTTGTGCCTTGATGAAAAAAATAGCTCTTGTAAATTACAACACAGTAGAGATTTTAACATTTCAGTCCATTTGGTGCCAAATGTACTATGCAACGACACATTCCTCGTTAATTCCTTTTAAGGCCCTGAGCAAACCGCGTGTGGTGCACACTCGTCATGATGTGCTCAGCGTGAACATAGTTCTTGACTTTGTGAGCTGAGCACAGTGCCAGTGCTGTATTACTTTGCACGTTGCTTTCTTCAGGAAGCTGGCAGGGAACAGTTATGATGCCAGCCGCTCCGGATGGGGATGGTGGGTGCACATGTTGGGTACCAAAGGAGATGTTGAGCTGGGGAGGAGATCCTGGGAGAAGGATTCCTGAAAAAGCAGAGATGGTGGCAGGCCATACAAATTCACTTCTTGCAGCATCTACTGTGCTCTTCAGGATTTAAAATTTGAGGCTCAGAAGCTAAGAAAAGTATCTTGTGTGGTTCCAACAAGGTGGGTCTGAATTTCTGACCCCCAGCTTCGTCAGAGGCTTCATCTAGCTTAACCCCCATTAAAGTATTTTAGCACCTGGTCGAGACAAAGATCCTTGTCTGTGCTGGGCTCTTCCTGGGTGTTTGTTGCGTTGCAAGCCAAGGCTCTGGCACACTCGTCTGGGTCCACCAGTTGTGCCAGAAGAGGCAGGTTGGAGACCGATGGCACCTGCCAAGCCCTGTCCCATGGTCATGGTGTTTGTGTTCTGCCTTCACCCAGACCCCGGCTGAGCCTGGGAGGCCAGTGCCTGGCAGCAATGGTGCTGGAGAAGAGGACAGGAGGGTTCCCAAAGACAGCACGTTGGCTGGTGTCTGTGTTTGGTTTGTGACCACGTCCCACAGCTCTGTGTCACAGACGTCTTGGTCGGTCGGAGCAAAAGCCAGTGTTTCAGGCAGAATGGCATCAGGAGCAGCCGGCGCTCAGAGCTCTCTGGATGACCTGGGTCTGCAGGGACTCCTTGTGGTGGATCCATTTGAAGTGTAAAACTTCACCTGTGTGTATCAGCTAAAATACTGTAAGGCACTTTTCTCGATCTCTTTGCAGGAAATGACCCACTCGTGGCCACCTCCCCTGACAGCCATTCACACGCCCGGCACAGCAGAGCCCTCCAAATTTCCCTTCCCAACCAAGGTAAAACAGCTGCTTTTTGCCAGGGCTTTTGGTGAACTAGAAGAGAGCTTTCTGGCTCTTGCACGTTTTTTCATCTGAGTTTGTCCCCCTTTCCTAGATAAAGGCTGTTAGGAGAGGTTATCTTTAGAAGAACTCAGAGCACAATGGATCTTGAGTTCTGTAATGGCTGCTTGCAGCACATCGTTTTACTGAGAATTAGATCAGATTGTGCTCCTGAGTCATTGTTTTTGAGGGGGCTATATGGTAGCATAATTATTTTTCCTCTTCTATAATTTTTTTAAGCAAGCTTTGTATTTTTAGAAGTGTGAGATGTTTGAGCCAGAGGGGAGGATGAATGAATAATGTTTTCATGACCTACAGATTTGTTATATTTGTGGGCTTCAGATGTGGTGGCTTTTCAGAAACATTTTAAGCATCTCATCTCTGTTCCAGCACAAAAAAAAAGTATTACCTCTATTGTCAACAAAAATATTTGCTGACTGTGTTAAACAAGTGTTTGGCAGCTCCGTTAAAATTTATTAATATTTTTTCAAAAGTGCCCGTACCACTCATGTTCCAGAGACACGATTTTGGTGGCAGTGGCACGAATCATTTCTGTCCCTGCTGAGTTGCATCAGGCCAGCTCAGACTGTTGGGCAATACCAGTTAGTCCAAGTATTTATTCTAGTAAGTAACACGTGGAAAACAAATGTGCTGCTACTCAGAGAGACCTGCTTGATTTTATTCTCACTTTGCACTTTGTCCTTTCTTTCTAGGAATCGCAGCGTGTTGGAGCTGTAGCACAGAATGCGAGTAAGTAGAAATCCAAAGAGAAAACACTCTCATGGATGAGTTGACAGATGTGTTTGCGTTGTGTGTTGTACCTTGAGGAGAATGTCAAATGTTTCCATTGATTGAGGAGCACGATGTCCTGTGCTCTGTTGGACAGGGATGAATTCAGGGAATGCTTAACAGCATGTGTACATTCGTTACCTA
>WKFP01014130.1:251488-262922 GCA_011057875.1 Pterocles orientalis | reverse complement strand
GGGATGGTCGATTCATTCAGCTGGGGAAATAAACAATAAATGAAGTCGCCCGTTTGTTATGAGTTGTTGCCAGAGTCCTCGTGTTCTCGGCTTCTTGTAGAGAAATTTCCCTTTTCTCTGGGAGCGGTCTCGCTGTTTCCCTTCTGCATGCGGTTGGAGTCTGGATTTCTGCACACGACGTCTGTCTGCATCGCTCCCCTTTGTCACCCCTCGCCCCTTCCTTTAGGAACTCGACCGGGTGCGAACCGGGACGCTGGGAGCGGCAGGAGGGTCACAACACGGGACACGTCTCCTCTCCTCCCGAAATCGGGAAAGACGGGGCTGGGGTCAGCCAGCAGAGCCAGCGGGAAAACCAGGTGGGGTTCATGCGGTGAAACAGGTTCAGTAAGAAAACAGGGACACAGGAAATGGGGGTTAAGCGCCCCGTGTGCTGCAGAGGTGTCCCGAGGCTGGCTGCTGGGAGGAGGCTAAACTCAGGATAGTTTCTTATGGAGAAGTAGTGGCAAGGTGCCTTAAACAAGACAGCTCTTTATGAATCCAGACAAGCGTAGTAAGAAGAATTAAAGAATTAATAAAGAATTAAGATTAAAAAGCAAGTAGCTCCTGCTATAAAATAATTTGAAAGTGCAGTGATGTGCCGTCACCTTGAGCTTGACATCCTGAAACCCAGTGAATTCCTTTCTTGAGGGATGTTTGCCTTGCCACCCAACTCAGTTTTGTTTCTGTAAAAACTTAAATCATTAGAAAGGAGGAAGGTGCTCAGACCCAAGGTATGCACCTGGACCTGCACTCAAGTGAAGGCCGTTTCCGACAGAATGGAGATGAGGCATAAAACCCTCTGAACACTCGATGTCACTCCTGGTTTTTACACACCAACAGCAGAAATGGAAGAGTAGGTAAGTCTGTTAAAATTCTGTGAATGCCAGTATAACTGGATGTTCCACTTTATTTATTTATTTTTTTTTATTAAATTTTCAGGCTGCTGTCTTTCTAGGTCAGTTTCAGTACTGGACAAATCCTTGTTGTTTGTTTTTGTTTGGGAAATGGTGGCTTCCTCTCCAGCTGTTGCTTTCATATTTAGATGGCTCCGAATTTTTTTTCTCCCAGCTAGGAACACTGAAATGAGTGAAATCTTGGCAATGAATAATATTTTGTTGCAATAGGGCTAAATTATTGCAAACCTGCAAATTCATCTCCTTGTAGGATACAACAGAGAAGAGCTTTTGCATCCAACTTCACCCCCAATCCTTAGGTAACACAAGTTTCACAGGTCCCTGGGGTATTCCAGGGCAAAAGAGAATATAAACAGAGTCAGAAAGAGAGACTTCCTGGATAAGCCATGCTAACCCTGAACCTGCTCTAAAGAAGTGAGATGGGGATGTCTGGTGGCCCCCAGAACAGCTCTTAACCAAGGTTACACCCCAAATCTCGAGCTGTAATGATATAACTAGTTAAGAGGGTCAATTTACCATACCCCTCCCTTTCTATTTTGATTACAAAGTAAGCCCTTGCACTTCAATGACCTGCTCAAAGGCCTAACCACAATTTTCTGGACAGGATACTTTTTCCTGCTGACACTAGATTACATTACTGGTCAGCTATAGTGCATCCAACTGTCTTATACTGTCTGCATAAATGCTGTGCCTTCGAAGCAACTGGGAACGTTGAAAGGAAGAAGGTCATATGGAAACAAAAGAAGCTTTCCACTGAAAAGCCAAAGCTAGCTCCGTGTTCCGACACTGCTGACTTGCAGAAAGCAGCCCAGCAAAGGTGTGTACTGGGGATCGGCTCCTGCTCAGTTTGGCTTTTACTGCCATCTACTGAAATATTGGCAATGCTGGAGACAATAAATTATCGGCATCTGCTGCGTTAGAGGGTCATGCAGGAGGCTATTACTATGACAGATGATCCTTGGGGGGTATCAGAGGTGAGCGACCAGAGTGCCCGACACCAGCCCCAGTAGACAGAGACCCTTGTACTGGAAGGACAACAGCCTCCCAACCTCCATCTCTAGTAAGGATCTGGAAAAGCTTTCACCTCTGCTCTTCTAGTCGACTCTAGAGGTGGCAGCTCCTTTCTGCTGCAACAGCTGCTCTGTCAGCACTCCTCCTCCTGGAGAAACTAAAGGATGCTACCAGCTGGTAGTTGGTCACTCCAGTTTCAGAAGGTGTTTAATCCTCTGTAGCACAGAATCCCTACCTGTCAGGAGTCTCTTGTTACACCTCCAGTTCCAAAAAACCCACTGTGGGTACTTCTGTCAAATCACCCACTCACGCTGACCTCGGTAATATAACGAAGCGCATCCTTTTCTTTCCTCCTTTGGCATGTGCCGTGTTCTCAGCACTCACCCTGAGCTCTCCTGGGGAGCCTTGACCCCACTTCTTAGCCCAGATAATTCTGTGCCCTGCTGCACCAATGCAGGAGAAGGGTCAGTATTTCTTTCAGTTAAGATTTCAGACTTGAGTTTTATGAACAGAGAAGGAAAAAAAAGCTGGTTTTCATTTAACATTTTCAGGGCTGAAACTGACAATCCCAAAAATTCAACTTCTTTCAAGTTATTACTTAATAACCCAGGTGCCTGCAACGCTTAAACCAAGGGGCTCACTCCAGCTTTTATTAGAATAACTACAACTGAAAGAGACATGGCACGTCAATTTTCAAAGCAAAAGCACCATAGGAGTAATGGGCTACAAAGCTATAGTAATAGAGTGGGGAAAAATAATTAAATAAACCAAAACCAAAGCTTGCTGCAGACGGTACAGCTGCTTCTGTGTGGAAACCAGAGCTTTCAGGACAGCAGAGTGCAATGCAGAGGCAGCAACAGCATCATCCTATGCTCAGAGAAGTGGGGGGCTGTCACACCAAACATGATATCTGCTAACGTGGAAGGTGGGGAAATGACGGCGGGTTATTCACTTGGTTCACAGTTCTGCTCAGTTCCCTTCTTCCAGCTCAGCAGGTGGCTGATTGCCTCCATTCAGACAAGGGTGGCACAGTCACTGAGCCATCTGGGCCTCCATCGCCTGCGCTGTCCATTCTGGGACTGTCTGACTTATCTTCTCCAGCAGGTTGTTAACCTGGAAACACAGTGACTGAATCTGCTTGTCCCAAGTTGGCAAAGCTTCACGAGCTGGAAAAAAAAAAAGAAAAACCCACCATACAGAACAGAGTAACTCTCCCTCGCCTTTTCCAATGTAATCTTTTCTTCTGCCACTGCTCTCACCTACTTCACAGAGCCTTCCTTGCAGCTACATCATGCTTGTTTCTGTATTCAAAAGCTACAATGACTCTGTTACAAGCCTAACTCTTGCTTTGCAATGGAATTCAGAGAACTTCCTTGTGAACTTGTTCCTACAGGGGGACTGATGGGATAAATTCACACTTTCCTGTGGGTAAGAGAAGGCACAGTATGGAGTGTGGGTGAAGTGTGAGCCTCCCTCCCAGCAAACTCCGCCGCCTCCTGACCACAGCAAGCTCACTTCGGAAGAAACTCAGTTTCCTCATGTTGTAAGGCAGCAACTCAAAAAGCTCACTCCCAATGGTGTCACGAAAAAAAGCTCCTGTGGTCAAACTTACTCTCAAAATGAACAATTCCATCAATCTGATCGATGAATCCATTCATGCGGCCCTCAGTTATCATCTGAGATGCTATCTTTTCAGCCTGAAACAATGAAGAAAGATGTCAGAAACTTTTTCCATTCTGAACAAAGTCAAAAATTATTAAGACTTCATAGTCCTGTATGGGTTCTTCATCATCTCTACACGTGGCAGGGGAAAAAACCCCACAGATAACACTAATCATGAAATGATCAGACGTAGTATCAGTGGCATCTGGCTCTACTACTGTTCATTTCGCATTGTGTACCTTTCCTTCCCACAAGATGTACTGGATATTTACATTCCTCATAATACGGAATAGTTAATGATTTCCGAATATTTAACTGATTTTTCCTATTATTTACCACAGCTATTTTCTTATGTCTCTGGTCCTTCTTGTTTTTACCAAAGATGTAGGAAACTGATACCTTAGCTGCCGGGATCTCCAGTAATGCTCCAAGCTCTTCAAAAGTAATGTTGTTGTAAAGTTTGCTCGCAGATAGTAAATTGTGTTCAATAACAGCTCTGTCCAGGATGCTGGAACCTTAGGGATTGGATGAGGAAAAAAAAAATCCATTACTCTAAGATTCAAATATTTGGTTTATTTTGTAGAGCAGATGGAAAATGCTTTCTTCCCCAAGGGTTATGTCTGCAGAAGGTCCAGACGCATTTGCCTTGCATCAGCGTTGCGCTATGCAGAAGAAAGTCAGCAAAAATAAACGGACAGCATGTAGTTGATTTTAAGACAGGTAGCTTAAAACTATTTTATTTAATTTCTAGAATAATCCAGGGGAGTCCTTGGTTTTGCTACAAGAGCCAACATCTGAATTGAGGGAGTTTGACCTCCTGTGATCAGTTCCTAGCTAGCCAAATGGAAAGACCATTCATTTTTATTTTTTTTCTTGCATTCATTCACTGTTAGGGGTACAATTAACGTCTCTCTTCCTGTGCTTATATGGTGATAAACCCTGAGGCAACTTCTCTCTTCTTGATTTAACAATTTAACTCATTTGCCCCTTAACCTCCAGCTGAAGATAAGCACATTATTAAATACCAACTAACTTGCATTCTTTAACTTACAAGGACAAACAGTACGTGTTACAAATAAACAACAAACTGACTCAAGGAAAGGACTGCAGCTTATTGTTAGTAAGAACCTTTAACCAGTTTTCACCTCTGCAATTACACAGTTGTTTATTTGTCCTTAATCAACAGGAAGGTTTGCCTGATTAAGAGGTAGTTCATGCTTATGTATTTTTCCACTTCAATATTCTTCTAATTTAGAAAACAGAGACCAGTGTGTTTAGGATTCCAGTGGCCATTACCTCGCGTTATTTCTCACTGTTCAGAGGTCCCAGGAAGAACAAAGCTGATAAGATGTCAGTGTGATGGATCAGAAAACAATTCAGAGACAGCGTGAGGCCCAAGTCATCCCCTCACTGTTTGCCAAGAGTCAGAAAGCAGTTCAAACACACTCACCATGCGCACAGACCATTTACAGCCTATGTGTTGCTGAGCATCCTATTCAAAACAGTGCCTTAGAACTGGAGAAGCTCAAAGGGCCAGAGACTCCAACTATGAGGCAAGGTTAGAAATACTGGGAGACTGTCAGTGAAGAGGACTAAATGGCCAGAGAAACCAGATTTTTACAAGCTTCTAGAACAGTATTTCAAAACCTTAACAGCCAACCAGAAGGACAAACTATGGCTAAGAAGCCTTACTATTAAACTATACTCATGAGGGTAACATTCTGGGAAATAACTTTTAAACAATCATATGAGCAATACTACGTTCTCTTCCATCACACTTCTTGACTGCAATGGGCAAATCTAACCCCATAGCATCAGAAGGCTTTAGAGAAATACGTACCATCGGCTGTAGTTGCTTTCTGGTGAGGCATTAGCATAGCTGCAAACTCTTGCAGTTGATTTCCACGGATAATTCTGTCGAGATACATTTTCTCCAGGATCCCATAGGCTGCAAGCTGCTGGCATCTCTCATCCTTGAAGAGTGTAGCAAGCATGCGAGAACGCTGTTGTCCTAGGAGAGTTAAGAAAAATCCTCATAAATTATCACCAAATCATTGAGAAGCAGAGGTGAACAACAGAAAGCTATCATATTTTTTTTCTGAACACATGCAATTAACCAACAAAGCTCTACCAAAGAAGGAACTCAGTTGTGTTCAGTTGCAAAACATTGGTTGCCACTGACTATCTTTTGCATCTTTAGCCAAGATGCCACCTTAACACTGGCAAGACACAGAAGTAATCCAACTCTACGTTAACAGTATACCAACAGGTAATTTTGACACCGTGTTCATAATTTTGGATTCCTCAGCAAGTCTCAGTGACAAGATCCCTCCCCACAAGCAACGCACAAGCTGACGCGCTTTGGGGAATACGAAATACCTACGTTGGGTCTTTTATACAAAAATGTAATGTGTATTTTACCTGCTGATGCCAAAATAGTACAATGCAAAGCATGCTTCAGTGCCTCCAGTCGCTCAGTTTCATGAACTATGCTCTTATAGGAGAGCTCATTGTATCTTTGGGCAGCCTCGATGAACTTCCTTCTGTAATCAAGAACGCGAGCATAGCAAACCTAGAAAGAAAACATGTCTGAGAAAAAGAAAACTAACAGGAGTGGCTGTGTAACACAGGGGTGTCTAAGTTCCCATGTTATCAAGTGACAGCTCCCATAAAAAATGCCCTACTGCATCCTAGGGAAATCTGTGTTTTCCAACTGTTAGCTTCACTTGTCAAGCCCTTGCTAAAGTATCATGGAAAGCAATTGAAAGGGCATTTCCCATCCCTATTCACATGCTAAACACCACAACCATATTGTACAACTGATACGGTACCTAGTAAGCTTCCCCTTCACTACTTGAGTTGACAGCTAGCACTTAAGTTGCAAATTATGTTTCAAGCGTTTACTTTTCCCTTTCAGCACTGTAACGGTATCTGATATTTCTTCTCTCCCATCCTTTGTGCTTTTCTAATACTTACAGTAAATATTTACACTGCCAGCTGAGTGCATGCTTTAAAACATAGCATGGGGGGAGAAAAAAAGAAAAAGGAAAACCAACAAACCAAAACTACCACACCCTAAGTTACAGCTCATGGCACATCTGCTTTGTGTTTTAGAATTTTGAACACCACCACACTCAACTGGTACTCTCACACTATACCTATCACTACTCATCCCAGTTACTAAAATGATTGGAGAAACTAACTTAAGAACTATATACACAGGAAACACACAAACAAGCGCTAAGATCAGTTACTTTACTACTTGAGACTTAAAGCTACTTTCACGGGTGGTATCTATTATTTAAGTATGAGGGGGGAGGCCTTTCATTGTCTCTAATATTGGACATGTTTTTTTTCCTCTTACACTTTTACAGGCAAAGGTGGAGGCAATATTTTCAACAATATTTCAGATGTTTTGAAGCCTACATTTTATTTTCAATCAGTAAAGCTGGCATTTAAAGAACCTTGACAGACTTATCTCCCAATCATAAGGAATGAGCTAATTATTGCTACAATGTGGCTCTCAAGCTCTCAAGGCCATTTAGAAGCTTTTCCCTTTGTCTGTTTTCTCATTATGAAAGTTTTAGTGGCACTGTATAAAACCATCTCAATGTGGCATCATTTCCCTTTGGAAAGAGAAGGCAATAAAGTAGGTTGGACAACCTTATAATGGATTTGCAGCTGTTCATTAGTTGACTCATTCTGAAGCAGGGAAGCTCGATTAATATAAGCTTCTGCTTGAACTGGGTCGTCATCCTCCAGATACAGCCTGGCAATCTTCAGGTAGGTCTCCAGTTTATAATCTACGTTGTACTGTCTGTAGAGAAACAGAAAAGCAAGTGCTCAGAGTTACTCCACACCTACCCTGGGCTCTTACCTGTTCTAAACATGTATCGCGATTCTTGAGCACTTGGCAACTTTTGCTTTACCCTGCTTTCTTCTACTCTAACCCCAAAATTAGCGCCCTTCCTTCAGGGTAAGGACATTTGAGACAAATGTCAACATAACACTGGCTCCTACAAACACCAGGAGAAACAATGCTGTCCACCAAGACACCTCCAATCTTTTTAGTGGGTTGGAAGTTTGCCATAAACGGTGAGCCACTTGACTAAAGCAGCAAACTTGCATTAGAATTAAATAGGTGCAAAATGGGCAAAACCTACAGCAATTGCTTCTACATGCCAAAAGAGGCTAGAAAGGACAGCCAGAGAAAAGTAACAGCAAGGATTTTAGACTTATAAAATAAAACCAACCCACAAACTAACCTCCACAAAATACCTCAGCTGTATTTGTTAATAACCGATTTCAAACTATGTCTTCAGGTTGAACTGTAATGGCCAACAGAGGGAAGAACTGCCCCCTTTCAAGAACCTTTCAAGAACCTTAGAAGCATTATTGTAAAATACTATCAAAAAGGCTGTTTATCAACAAGACTAATAAATAGTGCAAAGCTTCCAGTGCAGTATTCTGACCTACTAAACTGTTCACTGTAATGTATAGTCATCAAGCTATCCTTCTGTCGTCTGGCAGCAGTTCCGGCCTGAACGACTGAAACTCTGGGAAAATACACAACCCCAAAATTCTCACTCGCTAGTCTAGTTAAGTACAAAGGGAGCAAGCATACTGAACGCCACAGAACTGTGTCTGCCACAGTACTTACTTTTGCCCTGTTTCCAAAGGAATGCCCACCAATACTTGTGCCGCATTCCTCCAGTCTTCTTCTTTCTCATAGATGGATGCAAGATGTTGCCTTATTGAAGCCACCTCAACAATAAAAAAATCGATAGAAAACACTATAAAAGTTGAACGGTTCAGTATTAACATTCACGGTACTTGTTCTTGTTCATGAATCTCCTCAACTGATACTCCAGCTTCACGCAGCAACCTATGTGCACACAACTCCTCCCACCTGAGGAGTTGTTCATGGGACTCCCAGACCCAAGCTTTAAAAGCGAGCTTTTTAAATATGACTGTTGATTCGAAGCATTTCCACTTAAGCTTGTGACAAGATAAAAGGAGTTAATCTTCAGGGAGTGGTCAGTAGTAACCTTTTATAAAGCTTTTAAAAAGATGAACTGGAGCGCCAACATTCACATGCCATTTCTTGCAATTATACCTCATACCATGCCTGTGAGATACAAATGAGGTAATCTATGATTGAAACTTCTACTTTGCAGAGCAGCTGTCAGCAGGTAAAATATCGGTGCTTACGATCTGGGTTTGATAACCAGAAGCATGGTTAAAAAAGGAAATAATCTGTTGTCTTGGATTTAATATATGCATATTCACGATAACATATAGGCAAGCATGTTAAAAGTAGAAGCTGCTTAAAAAGACAGAAGCAAATACAAATTGTGACAGAAACTGTCTTGCTTTTCTTCTCACATACTAAAGGCTTTTTTTATATAAAAAAGCTTCCATATCTTCTGTAAGAAAATCTTACATCTTCTGTAAGAACTCCCAGACAATGGTGAATACTCTAACAACAAAACCAAGAACTGAATTGAAAAAGAACGGAAGCACATTCAGCGGGTAACTGTGGAATTGTGATTTCAAGAAAACATTTTTTCCTGGTAAATGGTTATGGCTTAAATATATGTATACCCACAGAGATATTTATTTTGAAACAAAAGCTATTGGTTAAGATGCTTCTCTCTTTACATCACCGGGCTGTTCCATTAGTTGGGTAAAATGCAATACAACAAGTACTAGTCTGTCTCTCAACAGTGTCTCCAGTAGCTCCAGTATTGTTTCATTGTAAGAAGCCATTTTCTGGCAGCAGAGGAATTACATGCCCAGCATCCAGATGAAGAGACAAAGTCTGTATTCTCTGCACAGTCCTAAATACTCTGCATTTCACACAAGTTTCACATGAACAGGAACGCAAAATTAGACCCTAAGCAGAAATGTCTGTTTTGAAACAGATTTTTTTTAAGACTTAAAAATAGTCAGCAGATAAGGAAAAAAAAAAACGCTCAACATTGATCTCTCACCTGCTCTTCAAACGAAATAACTCTAGGCTGTATCTTTTCCAATGTGAAGTGATAAATTTCTTTGGCTGTGCTGTCAGGAAGACTTGGAAGATGGGTACAGAAATCTGTCAGCAGCTGACGTGAGATCACTAGACTGACATTCTCATTCACCACTGGTTCAGAGATACATGGAAGAAAAACACAAGATGGATGAAATGCTTGTCAGTGCTTTCACTGTAAGTGCTTATTTGCTTTTATATTATTTTGGACATTTCAAGTTTTTAAATCTGTATCTAGGTGAACGGAATTTTTTTTGTTTGTTTTAAAAAGTGATTTTTTTTTTTCTCTCAGAAACGGTGACACTAGAGGTCACCAGAGTTCTAACCCCTGACAGACAATAATGCATTTCTCACTCCTATTTATAGTAAAGTAAACCTTTAGGCTAAATTTCACTAAGTTTATTCTCACCTTTTAAAAAGTACAACGGGAATAATTTATAGAGGTATTCAATACTGCAAGTATCTAACAGAACACGCACAAAAAAAATGTAATAATTTCTTCTTGATAGTTTTCCAAACTAACGTGAGACCGGGGAAGAAGGGGGCTGTTAGTTTAAATACTGCTTGGCATCCAGTATCAATCTTACCATTCAACAGAGATGACTTTACGTTTTCACCTTCCGACACTGTCACACTGACCGGCTGGAAAGTTATAATAACTTATAAAGCTTACGAGTCTGTTTTCCCTTAACTTCTGAATGTGGCAATGATGGGTCCTCTTCTAGTTGTGTTTGAGTTCCAATAGGACTAAAATACCATCTCTGTACATAGCCTCATAGACAGCTAACAAATATGCAATCCCACAGACCTCAGGCCTTTACTCAGTGTGCAACCAGATGCACTTACTTGCTTCTACAAAAGCTTTCAAAGCTTCAAGTTGTTCTGCACCCAACAGCTGAATGACTTTTTCCAATATTTGACGATATCTGTCCACAGTTTAAAAAAAAAAAAGAAAAAAAAAAAAGAAAATCACACATAAGGTACATTTTTTCATTAACAAGTTCTGTTTTTCTGTTTATTTTCTATGTCAGAGTCCTCTTTTTGCTTATATTTTCTATACCCTTGAGGTGGCAATTTTCTAAAGTGTTTGTGTTCAAATGTCGGGAATATTCACCTGGAATTGCTATATAGCTCTTTTTAAATACCAGGACTAGATTCTGAGATAACATAGCTCATCATTTTGTTATCTGTGAATATATGTTCGATTTTGAAGATTAAAAAAAAAAAAGCGCACAGAAAAAGTAATGAATACCATCTCCCTCACGGATTAAGATTAATAAAGTTAGCCAAATGTTCAAAATGCCATATTCAATGAGAATGGGAAACACTGCTGGGAGTGGGAGGTAACGTTACGGACACTCAATATGAGCACAAGCACAGACTATGCATTTTTAAGTGCTTATTCCTGCCTAAAAAAATACTTACTCCAGTTTTCATGCTTCATAAAGCTAATTAAACTCTGCCTGGGCCACGACCTCAGTGTGTCTGCAACACCGACGAAGCACTACATTCATGCCAAAACCATATTTTGAGGGCAACATTTCAAAGATTTTACATGAAACTCCTAAAAGCGAAACAGTTCCCTTAGAAAATAAGCAACTGAACTGTGAGTCGATTTCAGCTGAACTGACCAACTTCGGACCGAACCCTCGGGGGGGAGGAGAGAAAAATCCAGGCGACGCATTGCTGTCAGTAGCTCAAACCCCATGGTTTGACCTCAAAAATACCTAGCTAATGGGGAAAAAAAAAAAAAAAAAAAAAAAAAAAAAAAAAAAAA
>WKFP01014130.1:228839-251468 GCA_011057875.1 Pterocles orientalis | reverse complement strand
TAGGGCCCGAAATTCCCCCCCTCATCCCCCCTCGCAATGGCTTATAACCCCAACGGCCGCTCCCCCGCCTCGCCCCGCCATGGGGAGCCCGGCCACAGCACTCACTTGCCCGCCAGGTCCTTGTGAGAGCCGCTGGAGTTCATCAGCTGCGCCAGGTCCTGCCTCACCGCGGCCGCCATCTTCGCCGACCCACCGCCCTCCCCCTCGCGCGCCGCAGACCTCCTCCTACCATAGAGCCGCGCCGTCGGCAGGCTAGAGAGGCCGCCGCGCCGCAGGGTCACGTGGCAGGGAGCGTCGGCGCGGGCCGAGGCTGGCCGCGGGGATAAAGCTGGGGCGGGCCCCGCACACACCTCCGCCCGCGGCGGCACGTATAGATATATACATCCACACACACGTATAGAATCGCGTGAGGGTGTGCGCGCGCCGACAGCCCCAAGGCGGTGCAGCGCCCGGTCCTGCCCCGCGACCCCGGAAGCAGGCGGTCCGGCGCGGATGGGGTGGGCCCGGAAGCGCGGGGCGTGGCGACGCGCGGCGCGCGCGCGGGGAGCTGCGCCGGTGGTTGCCAGGGCGGCGCGGCGTAGTATTATGGGATGCGGCGGGGGAATGGCGCGGGGCGCGTGATTTTGAACAAACACGGCGGCTTCGTCGCGGGTGCTGCCGCCGCCGCGGCCGCCGGGCGCGGGAACCGGTCGGGGAGGGGGGGCGGCGGCGCGAGGCGCGGAGGCCGTGCGGCGGCGGTGGTGGAAGAGGAAGAACGCCCGCCCGCCCGGTGAGTGCGAAGGGCGGTAAAGCGGCGGCGGGAGGAGGAGGAAGGGGGTGCGGGCACAGCTCCGCCGGCGGGGAGCGAGCGGGGGGGAGCCCGGGAGGGAGCGGCGGAGCGCTGACAGCCGCCTCCCGCCGGGAAGGCAAAGGCCCGGCCCCACAGGGCGCGCTCCCCGCGGCGGGGCGGGCTCCCGGGCGGCTCTGCTGGCCTCCCCGGGCATCGCGGGACAGCCGGTCCCGGTCGTTGCTGCCCCGTGGGTGGTGCCCGCTCGGCGGGGCTCCTCACTGCCGCTCGCTGAGATCAGCAGCGCCCAAAGCCGTAGTTCAAAGAGTTAAAACGGCCCCGGGGGAGGGGGGCGGTGGGCTGTGCGGTCCCTGCCGGTCCGGAAGCGGTTGGGCGGCTTGCGGCGGGGCAGCTGGAGGGGAGCGCCCCGCGGGCGGCGGGGAGGCGGGGCGGCGCGGCGGGGGCAGGTGCGGCGGGGGCGGGCCGCGGGGTGGTGGTGACGGGGTGAAAATGGCGGATCTTTCGAAATCCGGTGGCGGCCGCTGACAGAGCCCGGCGGCTCCCGGCCGCCCCCGCGCCGCCCGCCGCTGAGGTGAGGGCCCGGGGAGGGGGGTAACGGGAGCTGGGGCGGCAGCGATCGCGCGATGCCAACGGTTGCGGGCCGCTGGGGCTCGACTCGCCGGGCCTGTGGCCGGCGGGGCCCTGTTCCTCCGGCCCCCGGGACACTGCAGCAGGCGGTGGGGAGTCCTCGGGGCCGGGCGGTCCCGGGCCCCTGGCTGCGGCGGTGGCGGCTGGCTTGGGCCGGGGAGCGGTCTCCTCGCCAAACTTGCCGACGTGGGCCGCTGAGGGGAGCGGGCCGCCCGCGCCAGGCTCGGTCCGGGAGGAGGACGCCCCGCTTTTGTCTGCGGAGATCGCTCGGGCTCTGCCCCGCACAGGGGAGCGCGGTGACAGCGGTACAAGGGTGTTTTCCAGGCTTCCTGGAGTCCCCCCAGGGCCAGGGTGTACCTGTGGCTTCAGCGCGTCGACAGCCTCCCAGAGACCAGTGAATGTACCTTTTGGGATAGTCCTGGCTTCTCTCCTCAGTGCTCTTGCTCGTTATGAGGTATATTGGCGGTCAGAACGGGTTATGAATTTATTTGCGGCCTTGTTTTGGAAGCATATAGTGTACTAATCACATCGCATTTGGTGTGGAGGTTCTGAGTTTTGGAAAGCGCTGCAGCATTGGGAGCGTGTGAAATTGTCCGCTGGAACACGGTATGAACGGGGGAAAGCTCTCAGACTTGGAATTTCAAGTGAAGAAAAAAGAGATACTTAAATGACCTTTCATTAGGTTCATCCTTCTGAATGGTTATTGTAGAAAATACTGAATATAGAAAAATATTTTTTGGCTTATTGGAGGTAAGAAGAATAGCAGGTTATGAGCTTTGAATATTTATTCTACGAGGGGAATCCTTTCATTAAATTAAATGCTTTATACTTTTTTTTTTTATTCCCCAAGACATCCAGTTTAGGGATGTGTCAGCAAGTCGTACCTGTTGGTTCCATACTTGTATCGACCTACAGAGGTGTATGTCTGTATTGTAGACCAAGGATTCTTAAAGGCTGGCTTGGAGAGTATGTTAGAAAATACAGCCCAGCTTCTCTAATATGTTCAAAAGGTACTTCATGTTTGTTGCAATGCGGTAAGTTTCAGGGGTTTGTTATGTAAGGTTGATTGTTCAGCTCCCTTATGGAGAACTATCTGCTACTGTTTGTTTTGCTGATATTTCTGTGGTGTCCAAGGTCCCATAGTTTGTTACTGAATGCTTTGAACAGTTCAACTAGAATTCTCAAAAAGCTTTAACAGGTTTCAGGTTGAGTATCTGCTAACCACATGTAAATTTGAAGCGTGGTGATGGAGAGTGCTGTCAGATTTCAGCCTTGGAGACATGGTTATCTTCTAAGTTGGGATGTCTTTTAGGTTTTGAAAAGAAGTCAAAGCCCCTTGAATTCAACTTTAGGCTTATCTGAAAAATAATTGGGGAGGGAGTAGGGGGGAGTAAGGCGGATGGGGGGGGAATGATTTCTGCTTGAGCAACAAACTGTACTTCCTTATCTGTCACTTGTCTGCTTGTTCTTCTGTCACCTTCCTGTGCTGTAGAGGCAGTGCTTTCTTTTCATCCTGTTAGAAGCACATCTTCATGTCCTACGGAATTTGTATACTACAGTGGTGGGATTCATAACAAGTACCTAGGAGAGACAAACTCTTTGATTTTTATTATTAATTTATTTTTGTTCTTAGCTGCAGTAGCTCCCAATAAGAAGTGGGAAAGGTTTCTTGAACTCTTGATTCAAGGGTTTGTATTTTGCCAGGCCTTACACTTCAGTAGCTTGGCTTCCTCAGTTGCTTAGAAAACAGGTAAGCAGCGTGTGGCTTTCAGTACAGCCTGTGACTAGGCTTGCTCACTTGATAACATTGAAAAACATAAAAATTTTTCTTGCATGAGAAAGAACATGACCTCTGGAATAATCCCTTGATTATAGATGGGGGGCATAGCTACATGATGCAAGAGATTCAGGTTTCTCATGATCCAGATCTGGACATAGACTGGTGTCTCCTTAACTCTTCCAACTTGTGTGTCATTCCCCTTCACAAGCTGCACTTCTGCAACGGAACGTGTTGCTGCCCATCTTAGGGTTATGCCCTTGGTTTTGGGCTCTGCTCTGTCGTGAGAGGTTTGGGTACGTACCCAATCCCCATTTCTATTTGTGGTCTGGCTGGGTTTTTTTTTTTTTTTCCTTGGGAGTAACAGCAGTTTCTGCTATGGACTCAAGAAGCCTTTTTGAATGATGGTTTAGAAACTTCTTTAGATGAATCCTGTGAAAAGTTTTTTGGGCTTTTTTATAGTATTTTTATCACAAAGTTCCCAGTGGTCTCGGGTCTGCCTAAATAATCTGCTCTCTCCCCCCAGAAGATTGGAATAATACAGGAGACACAATCTGCAAACAAGTGAAAGCTTTGTGGTTTAAAATCTAGTTAATTTTTAATATTGTAGTGTCTGGGCAGAGCTTTCCTGACAGCTTTTGTAGATTTGTACTAGTTTTCAATTTTTTTTTTTCCTTTTTTTCCCCTTCCCTCTGCAGGGGCTATAAATGCCAAGCTGGGAGGGGAGGGAGGTTCCTGGGTTTCCCCAGGAAAATCTGGATGGTGGGCTGTCAGCAGCACGGAGAAAGCAGGGCTGTGACCGCCTGCGGTGTGCTTCGGAGGGCTAGCTTTAACCCGACTCCATTCCGTCATCTGGGCTGCCCTTGCAGCTACATCAGTGTTTCCTAGCGCAAGGAGGAGGGAAATTGCTTGGATGGAAATGAACCGGCAAATGCAAAACGGAGACAGGAGATCTTCAGCAGTAGAGCTGGTAGGGAATGAGAAATGGGAAAAGTAATGCTCACTGCATGGACATAGGGGTCAAAGTAGCAAAGGATGCTATTTGAAATAACAGGGCAATAAAGATAATATTACTATGATCTTTTCCACAGTAGATCCTAAAAAAATTGTAGCAGGTGCTTGTATTATTAGTATGCAATTACCAGTTTGTTGACAGAAAAGGGGTTTTACCTTTTAAAATAATAATGGAAGCTTAAATTACCCAGAACTTGCTAAGGGAAGAAGGATCTCCTCATAACTGGCATGTGGAAAAGTGGCTGGCTTGTTTGTGGTTTGTTTTTTTTTTTTTTCTCCAGCTGTTATTAAAAAGAAAATAACTAACTCCTCTGTTATAAACATGGCAGAAGGGACATCAGCTTAATCTTTCTTCCCCAAAAAAATGTAACCCCCAAAACCTTAACTGTGTAATGTAAGACTCTCACATCCCTATCACTTGATAACTGTTGCTTTGGACACGTAGGAGTTGGTAATTTCTGTACCTTGCCCATGAACGTAGGGAGCGTTCACTTAGCAGAAAGCAGAGTAACGAGAAGGGGATGGCGTGCGTCGGTTGAGTGAATTATGGTTGCCTTGGGAACTATTATTTTGAATTTTGTGACTGTAGCCAGTTAAATTTGTAATGAAGAACACCTGATATTTTCTTGTGACTGATTACAAAAAGACTGGATATTGCAGTAGTTACATTTTCATCATTTGATAAGGAGTAAGGTTGGGCTTTTTTTTCCTTGCTATAGTTGCCATTGGTATTGTATTGGATAAACCTAGAACTGTGCTCCTCTGGGAACTGTGCAGACAAACGGCCTCCAGGTCTTCTCTAGAGCATGGGAAAGAGTGGAAATTGTGATGTCCGTGTTTCCCATGCGTCTTTTGTGTTAAAACGGTTTGCTTTCGGTATGCAAACATAGTGAGTTTGCAGGCTTAGATGATTAATTTTTCCACTTCGGTTAATCGTAGCTTTTGTATGGATTAATCTTGTTTGTTTGTTTCATGACATGTATTTTTTTAAGGCAATGTCTAGCTTAAACAAAAGACTGTTGGAAAAAATGCAGTGCTGAGTGATTTTGTAGTTCTTTGCTTTATGACAAACAAACCCTTCAATTTTAGAGACACAATGTAGTGTGTCAGAGGGAGTAAGAAAATGGGAGCGCATAAAATGAGTGACACTTACTTTACCCATTAGTGAAATGGTAGGAAAATTGAAGGGTGTTAATTAGGAGAATTGGAGTATGGTAAGATCGCGTACGTGCAGTTGTGGTCTTTCATTTGATAATATGACAGCAGTGCTGGACAGATCTTGGCTATACCTGTGCTTCTGTGAAGGCTTTTCTGAAAAATGAGAGAAAACATGTCCAGTGTCAAGAGTTTCTTCTTAAAAACCGCATTTCCCATCTTTTCATGCCGTTACAATTTCAGTTGCTTGGAATAGCTGATGTCTGCTTGTATGTACATGGCAAAAAGGGATGGGAGAACCCAGCAAACAAGGAGATGGACTAGCAGGTTCTTAATTTGGTTTTAAAGTGACCCAATAAAATTATTTGTTTCTCTAAGAAGGTGGGGTTTTTTTCCCTCTGAAATCAACAAACAAGTGACCTTCACCACCTTAACTGTAGCTTGTGTTTGTATTGCATCCATAGGTGTTCCGTGTCACTGGCACTAGCAAGCAGTCAAGAATCTGGCAACTATGAGCCTTGTGCTTTTATGTATTTTATTCAATCTTTTCTTGAAATACGTTTCTTCTGTTTGCTGGGTTAATGCCCAGAACATTAAATGAAGTAAGAGCAGATTTTTTTCCGCTTGCAAAGAATGTTTGTGGTGCCAGTACTGCAAACTGGCCACAGCAAGGGGACCAAAAACACTGCAGGAAATTTGGCACCTACAGTGATATGGGCAAAGGTTGTCACTTCTGTTTCCTGTGAAGAAAAAATTAATAATTGTATATGAGCTATAGATTAGCCCAGGAAAGAAGGAGAAAACATGAAAGAAGGAGGCTATGTGTGACTTTTTACCATTGCTACTGGAATGAAAAGTAAGAGTTTATTCTCTCTGTTGAACAAGAAAGTTAGTTTTGGTGTTATGTCAACAAAAGACATAGATCGAATAAAAAGCTTTGACAAGTGGGTTGTCCTGGATTCTTAATGAAAACTCTTGATGACGTTGTTATAATGAGTTGTTACATTTGCTTCTGCTTCTAGTATTTGTTTACAGCTACAAAATAAGCCTTGTCCTTGGAAGAGAGTTATCTCGTAGTTGTCTAGATAATAAGACTGAATCATGGCAAGGCTGCCAAGCCTGCCGGTCAGCTTCCGTGTCCTGTCATATATAACAACACTGTTAATCTCCAGTCCCAAGAATTATAAATTGACAGTTGGCAAAACTTCTTTTGTGTATACGAAGTTGTCTTAGGTGCAGTAAAGAGGCAAGCTATGAGTTAGGTGATCTTTCAGTGTAAGAAAAACCCCAAACTTTTTCCGTGGAGAAACACAAGGCTTTGTGCGTAATGGTTTCTTCTCGTGTTAATTCTGAGAATGAGATTAAGGTTCTGTATCAGTTTCAGCTCAGCATAGTGGTATCTTGTCCAACTGGTGGTTGAGCATCTTTGCCATGGAAGTCGAATGGGGAAGGGTATCCTTTAATGACAGGGATATATCGAGCAGCGCAGAGGGTACGTGCAAAGAACTCTTCCTTCCAGGTGGCCTTGGTATGCTCTCTGGAATAGAGCATCTCCAGGGATAGAGCAAGATGCAGTAAATAGCTCTTGATGCCACTTACAGGATATTGAAATCAAAGGTTGTAAGAGATAACGTGTTCCTAGTCACTTGAAATGCTTCTCTCTGTCTGTGAGAAATTATTTTTTGAGGTGTTTACCCAAAAGTTGGGTTTTTTTTTATGTACACCTAAGAAAACCAGTTTGTGTTTGAGAAGCTCTTCAACCTTTTGTGTTATGTTAAATGAGACTTCAGAGGTCCAAGAAGCCCACGTTTGAAGTGGCCTACATGGTTATGGAGCAGAGGTGAAGACTTCACTGAAATTCCCATTTCTCCTATTTCTCCTCTTGAATTGATCTCTGGACTCAAAATCTTAATGTGGCATTTCATTCCCCAAAAGCCAGCTGTTTCACAGTCCCAGGTATTTAAACAAGTTTTCCCCAAAAGGAATACAGAGGTGCTTTATCTAGAGATTAAAGTGGGAGGGAGAGGATAATAGTGGTTTTTGGCATCTGAACCAGTCCTGGTTTGCCTGGAGGTGAGCTATTTATCTTCAGCTCAGTCTGCAAGTAAATATATTTCTGTACTTGTTAAGTGTTGCTTTGTTTAAAGCTGGTAGAGCTGCTGACATCTGTGGCTAGAAGCATGTTTTCTGGCAAATCACTGCAATAGAACTGTTCATTGGGCTATTTTTGCTTTTCTTTCAGTGCTCCATGGACTCAAAACTGAAGAAAGAGCCAACTTAGTTTTCTAGGAGAGGTTTAAAAAGCAATCCCAGCTGTAAGGGCTTTCACCGCTGTCTGAATCTTGACAGCACGACACTGAAAGCATTGCAGTTTATAGTCCTAGGTTTTGTCTGTTTTTCATCTCTGCAATCTTTCAACTTTGAAAAGAATCATATGATTGCGTAAGACGCGTAAGGAACTAAGTTTTTAGGACAGAATGCTTTTCTGGGTCATACTAGCACATTTTTGAAAATGAAATACTCGGATCAGGGTTGCGTGGGTTTTTGTTTCGGTTAGAACGAACTTCGTGTATGGTATCTTCTGACTGGGAAGTGCTGCCGAAGCATCCACGTAATGCACCACATAATCGTTGCGCTTCCTGATGTGCAAAGACTCCATAAAATTGGTAGGTTCCAATCAGTTGGGATGAACCTCTGCTCAAATACAGTGCTAAAATACACTCTTGGGGAAATTGCTGGCGGGAAGCCTAATTTTCAAAGGTGCCCAGTATGATAACGCCTATTAAAAGTGTGCAGGGAACTCGATAACGAGCCTATGATCGCAGGTTTTATGCTTGTTGTTTTTAAGAGTGTTCTTGGTGCAATATCACTCTGTGTTCTGAATTCTTCTGTAGCTCAACATTTAAGAGGCGTCTGGAGTTTGGTAGGCAAGACCTTTGTTTCAGGCTATATTTAAAAGACCAAAACCCGTGTTTCTTGGGCTTGGTGATAAGTACTTCTCAAATTTCTGGGGTTTTTTTTAGTCAAGCTAAATTCACTACATATATATTAACTTCAGATTCTTAATGCTTTCATTTTGGCCTCCTGAACACTGCAGAAAAGAAACTAATTGGAAGTTATTTTAGGGATTATTTCTTTTTGCCTCACCACAAAGTACGCATAGAACGTTAAGTTAGAAATGCTTCGTTAAATGTAAAGACCCTAGATTCTACAAATCTATTGGATTGTTCATGGCAGTGAACACCTTCGAAATGTGTTCAGTTATCATAAAAACACCTGTGCGGTTTTCCTTTTCAGCTCTTTTGCTCCTGTGAAAATGACTGAAACTGGCGTGCAAACCAAGGGAAGGGTGAAGGGAAATGTTCTGATTTTTTTTGTTTCTATTTTATTTTTAGTTTGCAACTCTGCTTGAAAGTAGAACATTGTTCCCAGTTACAGAAAGCAAACTGAACCACTTCAAAGCGTGCTGCTGAAATGAATGTTTTATATATATATATATATATGTATATAATATCTCCATTTTTTCCTAGAAAGTTGCCATCAGTAAAATGTGTGCTAAAGAAGCAGTGTCTAAGATTTTAACATTACCATGGTAAAGCGACCTTCAACACTCCTTTGTAAGAGAAAAGGAGGGTGTAGAGGTGTGCATGGAACACCTTTCCATGCCTTTGTTGGTAATCAGACCATAAACGGCTATCCTAATTACTCGATTCTCTATTTCTGTGTTCTTAGCCTGGTCATGCCAGTCATTTGTCCAATCTAAGCATATCGATGTTCTTGCACGTCTGCAGAACGTTGCACTGTTAGATCAGCTGGCAGTGTTCACATAGTAGTAACACCTTTCCTCCTCGGTGCACTCTGGGACCTAGCACTGCTGAGAATCAGACCCTTGAAGGGCACTGAAGTAGCTCGTGAAGAGCAGATTTATCATCAGTGTGCCAATCCTAGGGTCCATCTTCAGAACAAGGTGGAAGTCTTAAGGTTTTTTGGCTCAGACACAAATAGCAAATGCTGATAAGTGCTGACGGATGATCATGAGGTAGGTAGAGAAATATCTATACAAATTTGAAATGTAGACATGGCTTGAAATGCAGACTAAAATTAGTAAAACGGGATGTATTTTTTGCCTCCTTAATGGCTATTTAACTAGCATGTGAGAGCTAGGTAACAGCTGTGAGCCATGTGTGGCAAAGTAATTTGACCTTTAAGCGGTTTAGTTTTCCAGATACTAATAATTCTGGGTGAGTGCTTGGAGTTGTGTTGGTTTTTTTGGTAACACTACTCAGTACCTCTTTTTGTAATCAACAATGGCTACAATGTTCTTTCTTACTAAGCTAGTCTTGTAATTGATGGTACATTTGGGATGAGTTTTGAAGTATATTTGTAACAGAGTTGTGGTAGAGGAAGAAGATGGGGTCATGTTGTGTGCATCGCTTCTAAAGCTTTGGGTATGATCAGCTAAAGATTTGCGTGGTGAAGGCAGTCTACTTCATATCAATATGTTGGTAAAATATTTCTGGTTTGAAGACAACAGGGCACAAATTTTCTGAAACTTCAGTAAGATTTTTTTTTTTTTTACAGCAGGTCTACAATGCATGTATTCTGTTTGTTCCTGGTTTGGGTTTTTTTTTTTTGACTTGTATTTTAACTATCCTTGTCACTACTTGGTAGTGTTATATGTCAATGACAGCAGCATGGGGAGCTTAGTTCCATGGTTGAATAACTGCAAGATGCTTGTTTTTCCCTCCATGCCAAGAGCTGGAAGATTAAGAAGGGGAATGGAGCAAGTGAATCAGTTGCTACTGCAGTGTTCCCACTGGGTCGTACCTGGATCTCTCTTTTGTGGCTGCTTCCAACTACTTGACACCTGGTAATTTTCAACTGCTTGATCTCTAAGTATTAAGACAAAAAAAAATTGGATTTTCTCAGCTCAGCAGCCCTCTGGAGTTTACATATCATCACTGTTGGAAAGTTCAGATGAGCAGAAGCTGAAAGATTTGAAAAGCATTTAAGCACCTAAATTTTGATTGCATGTGGCTGGATGGTATCTCGTGCTTCTCAGATAAATCATCAAGGATCCATCCTGTATTTCCCTTACTTCCTCCTGCTCTTGCCTTTGCATTTCTAAATCTATTCAGGAGAACAATAAATGACACATTTTTTTAAACTTTTACTAGTTAAGAGACATATACTGATTTTATTAATGTAACTTTATATGAATATAGTGGGATTTTTGAGTTTTAAAATCCTCAAATCTGAGCCACAGTGTGCCAACAGTCCTCCACCCCACCTTTATTTAAAAGAGAAGTGGTGGTGGTAGCAGATTTTTGTCTCGGCAAAGGAAACCCCAGATGTTACCCCTTTGGTACTAGCTAACTGGTGATACTATATTCTTTTGGGGTTTGCCTCCACGTTTGCATTTAGAGTCAATCGGACTTGCAGTGTGAACAGGTACTTGTTAGGCTGTCTGCTGTTACTTTTCTGCCATTCATGTGACCCTAGTTTCCAGCCTCATCCCCCCCCACCTGACTTAGTAAATACTTTGAGAGATACTGCAACTATTGGTGTTCTCTTTTACTTCACAAATTAATAGGCATCTGCCTTGATTTCTTAAAAGCTCATAATGTTATCTTAACTGTATTGCTCTTTGGAAAAGGCTTGGCCTTTTGCAGCACCAAGGGCAGCTGGAGACGTTTGTATGTCTCTTATTGCGAGGATTCTGATATTCCTTTTTTGGGGGAGCTGCAAAACTATGTCCTGTGTCACATCCCTCCGGAAGGAAATTGTAATAAGAATATACAGTCATGTTTCCATCTGCTCATGGCTGCTGAGGTAGTAACTAGTTTCAGGTATGCTAGACGTGTCTGTGGGACATGGACAGTCACCCCAGTGCTGACCTCCGGAGGGTAGGGATTTTTTGTGGTGTTTCATCATGCCTCTTCATACTTCTACTTCAGGGCTTTTGCAGTTCCCCACTCAGGAAGTTGCAAGTATTTTCCTTGCTGGCTCTTAATAATGCTACAGTTAATTACGTGCATCGAACCCAGCTTTAAAGAACTACTAGCTGCTGTATCTGGCATCAATACTTGGTTTCAGTTAGCACTGGCTTAGCACAGTAGCAATTTGAGCCCAAGAGACCACCTGCTGTTTCAGGGGCTGTGTTGGACTTGGTGTATTTATGAAGCTTTTGATTTGGGGGTGGGATTTTTTTGCACTTCAAACTAGGTGCTCCTACAAAAGCTGTTAGTGATTTGACTTCCCTCTTGTCTGGTGAAAGTAACACTACGGGAATCAGTTTTAAATGAACATTGCTGATGACTTAAGGGAAGTCTGGCCAATCTTTGTAGACCTGTTCAATTATACCTGAGTCATCCTGGCTGAGGCTGAGCACCACCAGCCCTGTGCTGTGTGCTGCTGAGAAGAGAACAGGGAGGGGACCGCTACTGGAGCCGCAAATAGTGACGAGTCCCTTGGTCCACTGATCTGTTGTGATGAGCTGATGAGCTTGCTAGTACACAGCCCCATCCCAGGACATCATGTAAAGTTGGTCTTGGCATAATCTGAATTTCTGAGCAGGTTTCATTTCTGAATATAGCCCTCGCTGATGATGATGTAATGTAGCCTCACGAAAGAGTCACCATCCTTGGAGGGGTTCAAGAAACGTGTGGATGTGGTGCTTGGGGACATGGGTTAGTGGATTGGGTGGGGTTGGGTTGACGGTTGGACCTGATGATCCTTGAGGTCTTTGCCAACCTGAATGATTCTAGGATCCTATGAAGTGCTGCACTCAAACTGCTCGTGGTTGCAGACTGGAAGGTTAGCCACTCTTTCCTTAGTGAAATAGGGGCACTTCTGGAGATGTAATAAGATGCAGTTAGTTACTCTAAAAATACAGGCATTGTTATATCTTGCATTTTGTTTACTTGTTTGCAGATCAGTGTGTTTTATTCTATTGATTCTTTTGATTTTTTCCAGTTCATTGTGGCTGGTTTGCGTATTTTAGTGTCAACACTGTCGATATAATCAATCTCAACACACGAAGTGTTAGTTTCTTGAAGATTCTAGTGACATCCTAGTGACAGAAAAGGAAAAAACAGATCAAAGTTCACGGGTACCTGTCAGACAGCATTCTGTATTTTTGACAACGATGTTAGCATTTTTTTATCCTCTTCCTTATAAATTCCACTTTATGGTTTTAATTTGATAGAAATGTGGTGGTCAGTTTTTTCTCTTCAGTTTGATTTGTACTATAACTGAAAGCAAACAAATGCAGAAACACATAAATAGGTGAATAACCTAAAGATTTAAGAAAAACCTTGAGATTTTTCAGAAACCCGTGTAGGATTCAGAAGTATGGGAATATTATGATGAGTAAAAACAAGGTTAAAGAAATTTTTCTTCTCTGTATTCGTCTTTGTGAATATCAGGTACAGAGGTTTGTGTTAGGGGCAAGATGGTCAGAGGTGGTTCACTCAAACTGAGCTTTCCTCCTGGTCCTCCTCCTAAGAATGCTCGGCATTTTTTGTAGAAGGTAATGGAAAATAATTTCTCAAAGTAATTGCTCCAAGACCTTGCTGATTATATGTTTTAGTCCCTAATTTTTTCATATGTATTTGGCTGGTTGGATGTCCTGAGTAATCCTGGAACAGTCTTTTTGTAAACAAAACTTCATTACGTAAATTTTGTCTTGAGCTTTTAATTTAGTTGTACGGCCATTATTTTGTAGGTTAATCTGATATTTTTAGTAATCTAATCCTAGAATTTCCATGGAGTTCCCTGGTCTGATTGTGTGCTTATCCACTTCCTTCCTATCCACTTAGATTGTTTTTTTCTTCAGGTTTTGAACTAAATAAGTGTAAACATTTACTGACCCATCTCTTTTGGGGTTGTAAGTACAGCTCTTGCATCATCAAGTGACTCAAAGCATAATTACTGATGCAAAGGAAACTTTCAAATCTTTTAAAATAATTCTGCACCCTATCATGAAGATCTCAAAGCTGTTAGAATCTTAACCAGTTGGCATGCTTTTACTGTTGGAAATCACTTTAGTAGAGGAGCTAGAAAAATGGAAACAGTGCATTTATGGTATAAAAGCATTAGAAAAAAATAAACAGTTGAACTGTTGAGAAACCCTGGCTAAATACCTAGAAGTCAAATCTGCTGGGATTTTGAAGCTGCCTCTGACAGCAGCCTCTGATATAGCTAGGATGAGATTTTCATCCTTGTATTTCATGTATCTGTTTCAGTAGTATCCCATAAGCAATGAAGAAATGGAACAAATGGGTTGGGTGGTGGTTTGGTTCTTGCTGCTGTGGATGATGCTACCCTGAATACATGAAGCCAGCTGTAAAATGATGGGACCTAATAAATCTAAAATCTTCAAAATCTTTCTTTTAACTTGACAGTTTCTGATTCCAGACTTGATGTAATATGTATTTTCTTTTTGCATTCTGCCTTGCAAGTGATTTGTTTGAAGTTGGAATGCTGTTTAAAATCCTCACTGTGCACTTAAATATCCTTTCAACTAGGTACAGGTATTTAATAACTGTTTACTGCTTTGTAACGTAACTAAATGGTAAGAATGAAGAATACAGAATCATAGAATGGTTTGGGTTGGAAGGGACCTTAAAGATCATCAAGTTCCAATCCCCCTGCCATGGGCAGGGACACCCTCCACTAGCCCGGGTTGCCCAAAGCCTCATCCAGCCTGGCCTTGAACACCTCCAGGGATGGGGCATCCACAGCTTCTCTGGGCAACCTGGGCCACTGCCTCACCACCCGCACAGGGAAATATTTCTTCCTAATGTCTAGTCTAAATCTGCCCTCTTTCAGCTTATACCTGTTACCCTTGTCCTGTCCCTCCACCCTATAGCCCCCTTTCATCACTGGAAGGCTGCTATTAAGTCTCCTCGGAGCCTTCTCTTCTCCAGGCTGCACACCCCCAACTCTCTCAGCCTGTCCTCATAGGGGAGGTGCTCCAGCCTCTGATTAATTTTGTGGCTCCTCTGGACTCTCTCCAACAGGTCCATGTCTTTTTTATGTTGGGGGCCCCACACCTGAACACAGTACTCCAGGTGGGGTCTCACGAGAGCAGAGCAGAGGGGAAGAATCACCTCCTTTGACCTGCTGCTAATGCTTCTTTTGATGCCCCAGCACACGGTTGGTTTCTGGGCTGCCAGCGCACACTGCCGGGGAATGTTCAGCTTCTCATCACCCAGCACCCCCAAGTCCTTCTCCTCAGAGCTGCTCTCCATCCATTCCCCTCCCAGCCTGTGTCTGTGCTTGGGATTGCCCCGACCCACGTGCAGGACCTTGCCCTTGCCCTTGTTGAACTCCATGAGGTTGGCACGGTCCCACCTCTCCAGCCTGTCCAGGTCCCTCTGGATGCCATCCCTTCCCTCCAGCGTGTCACCACACCACACAGCTTGGTGTCATCGGCAAACCTGCTGAGGGTGCACTCCATCCCACTGTCCACGTCTCCAACAAAGATGTTAAACAGCACTGGTCGCAGTGTTGAACTGTATAACTACTGAAATATATGTAAATACTTTATGGTCATAGTATTAAAAGAGCCTAAGAATGATCTTTCTGTTAGGTAGTGACACATACACATGCAAACCAAAACCAAGTCATTTAAAATTGTCATTACTGAATCTGGTGGTTTTTCCACTCTCTGATTTAGATTATTCCCTCCTTTTCAACTACAGAGGCAATCATTATTTGGATTGTGTTTTACCTTAAGAGTCTAACTTCTGGATCCAAGTCCCTTGTGCTTGTCGGTATTGAACTGGATGATGGGGTTCTTCTGTCTGAAATAGTTGGAAGTTGGAAGATCTAAGACACCAACCCATTTAGGTTGACAAGGAGACAATAAAGCAACACAGTTCAGGAGGATAGTTAATGGCCTTAACACATGCTGAAACAGTCTGCTTTTCCTGTTCCTACTTTTCTGTCACCTCATATGGAGTTAACCAATTTGACTTTCAGACAGCAACGCGATACTGTTAGCGATGGCTCCTCAGGAGTAAGCTGTTTTGTCTCGCACTAGTTGGCAGCGCTGGTATCGCTGCAAGCTGTACCGGCATTACTTTGGGAGAAATGCTTTCCAAGGGAGGTATTTCTGGCAGTGACACCAGATAACTCTGTACCTTTAAATGCCTGCCAGTAAGCTGTGTGCAAGTCAGTCATCCGAACAAATTCTTTTGCAGCTTGGGTTTCTTGAGTATCATGGCAGCTTGGTATGTCTTACACTCGGGAGGGCATCAGGAAGGCCCTGGACTGCTCCAGCGCAGCCTTCTGAGCTCAGCCTGGGAACTAGGGAGATTATAGCAGGGTTTCCCCCCTGCCATCCTTCTGCCTCATGGGTGAAAAGCAGCTGTTCTGCGGTTAGCTGCTCTGCAAGAATGAAACCACAGTGACTCTGGAGGAATCAGTGTCACTTCAGCACTTGGTCAGTGTTTTTAGTGGCATGGTTCCTTAATTAGGAATGTTGCTCACTGCTAATAACTCAGCTCTGCTTTTTCTAGCAAGGAGGAAACGGAATTTGTGAGGATCCTGTCCTCTTGAGCTTCTCATGAGTACTTGAGAGCATAGCCGTGGAGCGTGCTCGCGCGTGCAATGCCCGTGCATGCTGATGGGGTCGACAAGTGGAGAAAATGCCTTGTGAAGCTGATCTGTTTTCAGCTCTGACAGTGACACAGTTGGAAGATGTGACCATTTACAGCCATGTCTTTAAGGCTTCTCAACTGGGAAGAGACTGTGGCTTTGAATCTCACTGCAGTTTTTATATATAAATTGGTCACTCTTACTAGTCAGCTCAAAAAAAAAAAATCAGTTTTTTTTCAGATGAGGTGTTCTTTGCTTTGTGTTTAGAACACATTTCAAATTCATCATTAATTTGGGCATTATATTTTCTTGTGAGTATGGAGAAAAAAATGTTGAGCCACTCTTTTTACTGCCAGCATAGAGAACTTATCTGCTCATCCTGGAGTTTCTGGGCTTTGGCTTGGTCCTGGGGCAGGCTGCTGATTGAGCTTCTGGGGTTGTTAAAAGCCTGTCACTAAGCAGCTGTTTTCCTGAGATTTCCAAAATGAGGATTTGGCAAAATGAAACGGTACGGATAACAAGTCTCTTGAGGCAAGAGAACCCTACTAATCAATGTTGACAAAGGCCATTATAATCTCTTGGATTTTCAAAGCTTTTTGACTCTTGCTTTGTATTCTAGTAAGCTCAAATGTCTGTTAACAAGGTGCCCATATCTTGAGGGAAACACTACTTCAAGTGTACGGTGTTATCAAGAGTGGACTGGTAATGCACAGCAAGTCTGTGCCTTGATTTGACTTCAACAGATGATGTTGAGGAGGTTTGACATAAATTCTTACTGAGAGTAAATTCAGCTTGATATATTATGTTCTGATAGCAATTTTTTTCACGGTATCCCTCCTGTGCATGCATAATACCTTCCGTCCTAAAGAAATTTTTCTACTGTATTTTCTTCTTTGGTAATATTATTCGTAAAGCTTTGCAAAATGTTATGTTTTCTGGAAGCCAATAACTTTTTCAAATCCTATTGCAGTACCTGCTCCAGTCATCACTGCCAAAATGGAGGTGGTTTCAGCAGAAGTCAACAGCTTGCTCCCTGAGGAAATAATGGACACGGGTATAACTCTGGTGGAAGAGGACAGCATTGAGGCGGTTATCGTCTCGTCGCCAATGGGAGATTCTATTCCAATGGAAACAGAACTGGAAGAAATAGTGAACATAAGCTCCACCAGTGACTCTTCAGCTACAACTACAGCCACAGTCACCACAGAATCAGTTACTGCACCCAGCAATCACTCGGGCGATGCGATGTTGAACACCACAACCCCCAAAACGGATGGGAACGCAGTAGTCAAGCCTACCTTTCCAAGTGGCCTCCATAAACTTGGTGCTCAGACCCCTGTCACTATCTCAGCCAATCAAATTATTCTGAACAAGACCACGGATCTTAAAATAGGCAATCAGAGCATTAAACCGGATGGGCAAAAGCTAATTGTAACAACTTTGGGCAAGTCTGGGCAACCCATTGTTTTAGCATTACCCCACAGCCAACTCCCTCAGGCGCAGAAGGCCACATCCCAAGCCCAGAGTGGAGATTCCAAGGTACAAGGCCAGCAGATCAAAGTTGTTATTGGAGGTCGGTCGGAAGTGAAACCGGTTGTTGGTGTCTCAGCTTTGACGCAAGGAAGTCAGCTGATAAACACTGCGGCTCAGCCTTCTGTTTTGCAGACCCAGCAATTAAAAACAGTGCAGGTAATGTGAGTTATGCTGATGAAACTTAAACTCTTAAAAATAATTTTGTTGATGCAACTGTTGTTAATTTCCTTCCCTGACTGACACATGGTTGCTTTCAGCCTTTGCATTTATTCCTCGTATTAAAAAATACAATGCTGCTTTTAGCCCCTGCTTTCATATCTGGATGCATTTACCATTTTCTACTCTTTACCTCTAGCTACTGTCTAGAAACTTCAGAGTTTGCCTCAGAGAAAGTAAGCTATTAACATTCAGTAAATTGAAGAGAATTTTGCTATTATTTTTACTTTGTAAAAATAAATTCTACATGCTTTTCAGGAAGACCAAATTGAACTCTATGCCTGTTTCTTTGTTCAAAGTGTACACTGCTAAGCGTACCTTCTGCCTCTTACGTTTAGTTAGGAATAAACTCTGAAAAAGACCGCAGAGCATTTGAAAAAGAATGGAAAGGTATGCCTTGTCTGCCTCAAATCTAGTTACGCTTGTTAGTAGATATTGATAAATGAGATGCTGCTGTGAGCTGGACACAACTCTGAACTCTGGCATGGATCTTCAGATATTTGAAACCAGAGAGGATCTGCTGGGATCTGAAAATGTGTTGAAAAGACTTGGTTTATGACCCAAAGGGTCTGATTTTCATCTGATATATGGCAGAACTAAGTGTGATTGACTTTGTTCTAGTTGGCAGTAGGGCAGGAATAAGTAGAACTTGATGCAGGTTATGGTGGAAAAATATTTCTTTTACAGTGTAAATGAAATGAGAAATTAAATTCTAAATATAAAAACTAATTTGCCGCACATGAAAAATTACAAACTTTAAAGCATGTTATGAGCGGCATGGTAAGTTCCCAGATTAGTATTTCATGGCAAGCAAATGTCAGCAACTCTCAAGACAGTTTGTTTTAAAGCAGCAGTTGATCCCTGCAGTGATTTCTGCTTTCCCATCTTTTGTTGCTCCATCATACCTGTGGAAAATGTCTCAATTTTCTTACGTGACTTTTATTTTTGTAGTTGGCTCATTAATGATATGGTTGTCATTACAGCTTTCAGAAAAGCCTTTGCTGGAACTCAGCATAGGAACATTTACGAGTGGATCAGTTCCTGTTACCTGGCTTCAGTTACTACCCAGGGACAGATAAAGGAAGCTGAGGATAACATGACTTAGCTGGGATGTGCTTTTGCTTGCATGAGATGTCCTGTGCCACCAGTGGCTGAAATACTGTGACCTGGCGATTGTTTGTCAGTAGGCATTTTGCAGGTTCCCTAGTATCGCCTGTTACAAATGGACTTGCATCCATTGGTAAATCTAGTTAATTGCAGTTTGAGGAAACTTGTTTTGTCGTGGTCTCATTTTATTAAACCTTTGCTTCTATTTGAAAAAATTGATTGAATTGTTAACACCTGGCATTCCTTTTTTCCTGTAAGGAGAGGAGGAAGTAGAAATGAAAAGCAAGAAGGCAATGTTCAGTTGGTTATTAGTATCCAATACTGCAGGGAAGATGATTGCATTAGCGCTTCCCAGAGAGTGCTTTCCCTTGTAGGAAATTACTGAAGTATCAGAGGGACATATGAGGCTAGGCAGGAGATGAATTGTCTGCCCTATCATAAATGACAGGGGACATAACCCACGCCTTGAGTCCCTAGCTTAGGAGGGGCTTAAGTCATGCATTAAGTCATGCATTTACCCCATCATCCTGAATGAGCCTCTTAACCTTTCAGTGAGCGGAAAAGGAAGCTGTGAATGCCTCCCTGTGTCCCAACGGTCTTGTGTAACTTACCTCTTCATAGAATCATGGAATGGCCTGGGTTGAAAAGGACCATAGTGATCATCTAGTTCCAACCCCCCCGCCATGTGCAGGGCCGCCAACCACTAGACCAGGCTGCTCAGAGCCACATCCAGCCTGGCCTTGAATGCCTCCAGGGATGGGGCATCCACGACCTCCCTGGGCAACCTGTTCCAGTGTGCCACCACCCTTTGGGTGAAAAGCTTTCTCCTAATCTCTAACCTAAACCTCCCCTGTCTTAATTTAAAACCATTCCCCCTTGTCCTATCACTACCCACCCTCGTAAACAGTCGCTCCCCCTCCTGTTTATAGGTTCCCTTCAAGTACTGGAAGGCCGCAATGAGGTCTCCCCGGAGCCTTCTCTTCTCCAAGCTAAACAAGCCCAGTTCCCTCAACCTTTCCTCATAGGAGAGGTGCTCCAGCCCTCTGATCATCTCTGTGGCCTCCTCTGACACAGTCTAGCCTTGCAGACGTCCAGACCTCTTGCCGGTGCTGTCACTAAGCTAGTCTAACTTGAACTTGTTACTTGCAGTAAACGGCTCTGTGTTTCAGCAGTTAAATCTACAGTTCCGTAGCATCATTGCTACCGCAGCAAGACAACTTCTAAGCCATCATTGTGGTTTTGTCTTATCATGGAAAAGTGACCTTGTGCACTCCCTAACTTCGGAGTGAACTCCCGTTCCTACCTTTATCTTCTCTGAAAGACACTGTTCTCCACTCCTATTTCTAGAGTCCGTGGTTTTTCATATTATGCCAAATATAAATTCCATAGGGTGTGGCTATATGGACAAGCTCCCATGAGGTCATCTAGGGAATGGGTTTATAATATGTTAGCTTCTTTTTGGTATGTGGGTGTTCAGTCCAGCAGTAAATGCAAGGTACACACATCTTTTTCTGTATGAATAGAACACAGGTTGATGGCTGAAAACCATCTGTAGAAACTTGCTAGTTCATCTTCTTTAGTGGAGAGTGCTTAATCAAATTGGCACAGATGCTTGCAGATAAATCTCTTTATTTCTGTAGGGAGAAGAAGGTTGGTGTGTGCCTCTGAATAGAATATTCTTATGGAAAAGCTTGTTGCACCAGGAAATATTTTTGCAGTCTAATTCCAAGTAACTTGCAGGGAGCATGCTTAGCTTTCATAGGGAGAGGAATAATGTTAAGCTCCTTGTGATTAGTGTGGGCAATGGCAGAGAACTTGCTTCTTCTGAAGCATCAGGGGGGCTGTCTGTTATCTTGATGATTTCTCTGGCTTCTCCAGTCTCTACTGAAACAGTGAGTTTTCCACGGATACCCAGGAGGCTTCCACAGGTGACCAGGTTATTGGCTCCAGTGGCAACAAACCTCAGAAAGGGTCACTTGGCAGCAAGTGAGGGCAAGAGTGCATTGACTGCCCTTGAGGCCAAGGGCTGTTCCTCACCTTGTTGAGGTTTTGGCATGTTTCCCAAGCCTTGAGGGGATTCCGTTGCTTGTTAGACTGTTTGACCTTCTTTGCAGACAAGCAGTTCACCCAAAAAGCAGGGGGGGATTTATCTGAGGGGGGATATTGCAAGTTGAGTCTAAGGGAAGCAGGGCCACTGATGTTGACCAGATATTATTTTGTGATTTTTCCTGTTTTTTCTGAAATATTTCATGTTAATGGGTAGCTAGTATTTTACAGGTATTCATGTAAGTCATTAAATGACCGTTACTGGGAAACGGCTGCTGCTGTTCAGAGCTGGGTGTTCCTGCTGGATGTTGGTCATGTTCTGAGCCAGACTTTGCCCTGGCTTCAGAGAGTAAAAGCAATAGCAGTGGAGTTACAATAATACCTTATGGCAGGGCAAGATTAATTGCAGCGGAATGGAAATCTCCAATCCATCAGCTGAAATGTGAGGAATTTATCAGAAATTTAAAATGCGTGTAAATTTACCCAAAAAATTGCTGATAAAATGCCTGCTCATCTATCAGTTGTGTATGCCCTAAAAGAACTGAATCCTTAAAATGTTAACATGGATTCGAGTTAAATTTGTAAACTCTGCTGTAAACGAAGCTTCCCTCTTCAAACAACTGAATTTCAAGGTTTTAGTTAATATATCTCCAAAAAGAATGTTGTTTGTTTTTTTTTTTTTTCTTCTGTTTCATTTTAAGCCTTGACTATGGCATGCCACCTGTAAAGCAGCTAACATGACCTGGCTGCAGCTCATTTGGGCAGACGATGGTCTGAGGCGGAGGTTTCCTCCGAGGAATGCTGGTACTGTAACCGCAGAGCAGCCCATGCCTGCTGAGGTCTGTTTTCTGGCACTGCCAGGTGTCAGAGCTGCTCATTGCTGGCTTCCCTGGGCCGAGCACATCTCTGGCACGTGGAGAAGGTGTTTGCTTTCCATGGGAGGCTGGAGGGCTCTGCTGCCATAGCAGGGGGAGCTCCGGCTTCCCCGGCTGTGCCGTGAGCGTGCTGCTGGGAGCCAAAACAGCCTCACGCCTGCTCTTCACAGGGCAGCTGGTGAATGCGTTACGTGCTGCTGAACCCTTTGGAGGTTTCTGTGTTCAAAGGAGGTGTTTTCAGGCAGCAAATTCAAGAAATAGAATTTTGTGTAGGAAACCACAACAATCCAGCCTACTCAATTGCTTCATTTAAACACTCACAGCTTTCTCAGGCTGTTCAAAGTAACCGTCATCTCTGTATCTTTGCGTGTCTGTGAGATTTCTCCAGTTCGCTACTTGAGTGACAAAGGTGTTTCTGTGTCTTTTGAGAGGTGGCTCCTCACACGGATGCTCGCGTCGTGCCTCTGGGATATGGCTGGGGCTGGTGGCTGGTGTGCGTGGGATGCAGTGGTGTGCGTGTGGTGGAGGGAAGGCACTACAGGCTGACCCGCAGGGTGGGGAAGCGTCAGAGCCTCAGAAATGCCTTCCAGTGGGCTGGCTTGGCCTTCAGGTATTGCAGGGAATACCTCGGGGAGGGTTCTAGTGGTAGTCCCCATCTCCAGGCAACCTCTATAGTCATCAGGTTAAAATAGTATTTGAAGGAAGTCAACTTCTTAACAGAACTATTCACCAGCTGGATGCCGATATAGAGAAAGTCTTAGGATAAATGCATCTGGTAGCTAACTTCTGTCACTGGGGAAAAGGGGAAAACATATTGTTCAATACTTCAGCCTATAAAACCCTGCTTATAAAGATTTCAAGTTGAAGTGATGTCTCGTTGAATTGCA
>WKFP01014130.1:191404-225280 GCA_011057875.1 Pterocles orientalis | reverse complement strand
CTCAAACACTGTTTGTTTTTTTTATGCCTTTGTAAAAAGTCCACAAGCTGTTTAAGAGCAGATCCCAGTGATGCTAGGTTTTCACTTATTAACCCTTGTCTGCTAGTGCATAGATAATTTAGTCTTCTCTCATCATGTCTGAAGTAAAGCAGATTTGCAGTGGTCCTTGACAAGTACAGAGCCGGAGGTTGGCACAGGTGGGCAACAGAAAGATAACTCATCTATCATAAGCTGCATTACAGATGAGTGTTATAAAATCACAGGATGGTTTGGTCTGGAAGGGACCTTAGAGACCACCCAGTGCCACCCCCTGCCATGGGCAGGGACACCTCCCACTAGCCCAGGTTGCCCAAAGCCTCACCCAGCCTGGCCTTGAACCCCTCCAGGGATGGGGCATCCACAGCTTCTCTGGGCAACCTGGGCCAGCACTGAGGGTGATGCACTGGTCACTTATGGTGATGCTTGGACTTTAGACTTGATGAAATTGTCTTGAGAAGAGGAATATTGCTGGAGAAAGGATGATCCTGGGGGGGGAAGCAGGATGCATAGTGCATGCAAACTAAGCATCATGTATAAAAACCATGGTAAGAGTCTAGATTCTCTTAGTTTAGCTGTGCTTTAGCTATGTAATGCTATACAGTGGAGCAAAGGACTTGTGTTTGAGAGTTATTAGTGAGAGAAGCAACATGAGGAAGAAGTTTAAAAAAAATCTAGAATAAAAATTAATAATGAGTGGGGGTGAAAAGACTCATTAGGGTTACATCTTGAATTTATGGTACAAGTAATTCTAAGTATCTTTTAAAAGCAAATAATTTCCAAAATTGGGAGTTTTCTTAAAACATAAATAATGAAATTAAGAACAATAAGTAAAATACCAACCTTGAAAGGGGTGTGTGGATATATAGAGTATTCAAAAACTGCACTTTGCAGAAATGCAGTCAGAAAACGGGATCTCTCTGGGAATCTGCAAAGTAGATTTGAAAATACTGATGTTGTACTGTGGCTGAATCAATAGTATGAAATTTATGTTTTTTTCCGCAGTCTTCCTTTAAAATTTTCATGTATGATGAAATAGTCACGGTGCTGATTATAAAGTTGTTATTCAGAAATTCCATCCTGACAATGCTCCGGCATCAGTGGCCTGGTTTCCTTTAAAAAAAGCAAAAACAACCAACTAAAAGAAAACCTCAAAAAACCAAACGGAACAAAAAAAAAAAAAAGAAACAAACCAGAAGCAGTAATAGCTTTCTGTGGGTTCCTTTTGTTGCTGGAAAGCAGCCTTGAAGTTTCTAACATGTCTATGTGGCAGTGTTGCATGGTCGGACCAGTGCGAGTTGTGATTAAATACAGGAACTTGAGGTACTGATGGAGAACTGAACTTTCCTGAGGAAGGGGATGTGTACGTCCAGGGTATTCTCTACTGCACAGAGATTGAAACTGCTTCTTTGTTTTGCCAAGCAGCTAACAGTGGTGTCAGTGGCCTCCCAGCCTCCCAACTCCCCCCAGAAGACGGTGGGCGTCCCACTGAATGTAGCGTTAGGACAGCAGATCCTCACAGTGCAGCAGTCAGCGCCCTCCTCCCCTGGGAAGGCTATAGCCAACCACACAACCGCCCAGGTACAGACTGACTTTCCTTTGTCTTCTAGCGTGTCTCCGTCTCATCTCATCACTTGTGGGGAAACTGGAGTGCTGAACCGCAAATTGGCAGTGATTGGTCCGGATGCGTCCTTGTAACGGTGTTTGCGTACTGGCGACAGCATCGCCCCGAGGAGCGTGTGCTGCTTCAGTCGAGGGCTGCAAACCATTGCAAGGCAGTCCAAGGGCATGTGGTTAGAAAGCAGCTTTTCAACCTGGAAAGCCCCCTTGGTGCAAGTTCCCATCTCTGTTGAATATTGAATCTCCCACATCATCTGAAAGGCCCCCTATGACACGAGGAAGTGTTCTTTGGGTGGTTCTGTCCCTTCTCTGTTCCTATGAGTTCCACTGAGTTTTCCAGGGCTTTTTTCCAGGTGTTTCTGAGCTTTGCAACACTAGAGTTCATATTGTTGGGGTAGAGATCTGCATAACCAAGACACTGTGGCCTGAGACCTACAGAATTAGAAATTACTAATTTCTTGTCTCATTTCTATAAAAATATCAAGGTTTTCTATAATAGCTTTGATAAATTTATTTGCATTTACAAATGAGAAGACAAAACTGACCTCTCTTACAAACCACAGTTCTTATTTTGTTCCTCTTTTGTAATCTTAGGTGAATCTTTTTCTGTCTTAATGTCCATATTCCTGATTTGCTAAGCATGAAGGGATGCATATGAGTGTAAATAACCAGAGTGGCTTTAGCAGGGAGCGGACACTAGACCAGAAATTCAGACAGATTTTGCCAGTCTCATCTTAATGATACAAGTGATAATTTAGAATGGTGATATGAGGATATGGACACCAGCATGATTTGATTATTTTAAAAATTGTTTTATTTTTTCTCCCTGAGTAAAACTGGCAAAATTGTCTTTTGAAAACAGTCGTTAAAAGTCATTAAGTCATTTGAAGTGACAAAATGAGGATGCCTGCATGGGATATGTACCCAGTTCTGATCTGAACAGCACAAGGGTTTCGCCTCTCTTCACTGGGCTCAGGAACATTGCCTTGTAAAATTCAAGTGACAATTCTAATTTTCCCTCTTGTCCCTGGATGGCAGCCACTAATTCGTGTGCCAGAGGGAACTTTGCCCCTGCTAGTCCCTATGATAACACTTACACTGTGCCTGTGCTTGCAGATAGTGCTTATTTTAAATGGCTCTGGGTTGCTGAGGTTTCAGTATACTAAAAAAACCCCAAAATATCCCAAGAAAACAACTTCTTTAAAAGACTCGGCTTATATTCCCAGTGAAATATGTGAAAATTGAGATTTCATTCCTGTAGCTGCTGAAAGCTGGGGAGCTGGGAAGGTGTTCTAATAACCAGTCGTATCGTACTATCAAACCAAATTTAATAATAAAACTTAATGATAAAGATACATTTAATAGAGATGTTAAGATACGGAGAATAAAAAGCTGAGCTCCAAATGAAGTTAGACAGGAGAGAAAGGAGGAATAAACCAAGATTTGAGGTTATCAGCAAGGCTGGAAAAGGGGGCCCTTATCAAACAGATAGACTTATGAATGTGTATAAATAAAATAAACATTTACTTCTTATCATTTTGTACTTTGAGAGAGATTGGAAAGTCTTGCAAATTCCAGGTGTACCCCAGCCGAACTCCCCTTCTTTCCCCTTTTTGCTTTTTTCTTATTAAACTTGTTTTGCTACTCTCCATTGTTCTTCATTCTTCCATTTCTCAGCTTGTCCTCTCTTTCTCATGTCTGGACTTCTCCATTTCCTTCTCAAGGGCTGCACAGTGATTCTGCAGATTAATCTCAAACAATCTTAACAGGATGTATCTGTACCCACAAAGATAAATCATGCCACAGTCTGGCGTGACCAGTTCTCTAAGGAGTTCTTACCACATGTTTTTATTAGTAGGAATATTTCTAGGTTTGTTTGTTGCTCAATTTTTGAATACAAACTGAGCAATGTTCTCCGTAGTCAACTGAAGTGTTATTCAGCAGACATTGTATCTGAGGAAGTGGGCTGAGTCACCCAACTCATGTAAATATTCGGTTACTCTGGTGTTTGGTGGAAAGCACTGAAAATGAACCCAGTTTGCTTTGCTCTGAGCTGTTGAGAAGCATTTCATCTCTTTGCAGCTGTTTGACTTTTGAAAGCAAAAACGGGGATGACTGACTTCCTTCTCAAGGATACAAATGGATCCAGGAGATGCTCAGTGACAAACTAAGGAATAAACATGCCGATGTTCTTTCTGCCTTTGTATAAATAACTTTGTGCTATCTGGTTTGGCTTAACAGGCTGTGAAATCAACAGTACAGACCATTACTGTAGGAGGAGTGGGTACATCTCAATTTAAGACAATTATTCCCTTGGCAACTGCACCCAATGTTCAGCAGATTCAGGTACCTGGAAGCAAGTTTCATTATGTCAGACTTGTTACTGCCACAACAGCCAATAGTTCCACCCAGTCGGCCAGTCAAAATCCCAGTACGAATACACAGCCTCTTCAACAGGGTAAGTGCTGGTGCCTCTGAAGTTTTTCTTGGTTTTTTTTCTCTTTTTTTGGTAAGGATTACAATGAGTACACAATAGATCTTTCAGGACTGCCAGATATACTTGGTTTTATCATAGATTTTTGAAAGTATTCTTCTGTTACCTCTGGTTCGTTTGTGGAAATGCTCCTCTGTCAAATTGCTCTGTATTTGGTCCTGAATCCTTGGAGCATTTTAGATTGCTTTTCCCTACTTTACCAACTTTGTGGGTGACTCATGGCAAGTCCTGCATCCTCTGTATGAAAAGCGTGAAGCCAGGACAGCCCACAAACATATTGCCAAAATTCCTGTAATATGAAGATCCTCCCTCCTAAAATGCTTTAGAAGCACCAAATGTTTCTGCTGGTTTCTGTCCATGCTTTCTGGAGCTGTGATGAAATAAGAGATTTCAAACCAAGCTGTGATTTTTGTATTCTCCTCTTGCCAAGGGAAATCCAGTGTCCAGAGGAGCTCTGCACTAAAGCTGGTTTTTAAACGTGAAACATGTGGATGCACTCCTGTGCAAATACCTGTTTTAAAAGGTGTTCTTTAGATGTGTTATGTGCCATGAGTTTGGTCAGTTAATCTCAGTGCATAGTTACAGTGTTAAGTATCTTTCCATTGTGCGCATGTGAAAACCTGGAGGACTGAACTGTGGACTTTGACCAAATAATGTGTGTTAATGTGATTTTGTTTCTTGATACCAGCAAAGCCAGTGGTGGTGAATGCAACCCCAGTGCGGATGTCTGTTCCCATAGTACCAGCACAGACTGTGAAACAGGTGAGCTAAATGTAAAAGGCATATTTCATTCTGCGATGGGGTTACAGCATTGGTGGATAAGGGAAGAGCAACCAGTGTCATTTATCGGAACTTCTGCAAAATCTTTGACACTGTCCTACACTACATCCTTGTCTCTAAATTGGAGAGATGTGGATTTGACAGAGGGACCACTCAGTGGATGAGGAATTGGCTGGATGGTTGCACTGAAAGAGATGCTGACAACAGCTCAATGTCCAAGTGGAGACCGGTGACAAGTGGTGTTCCCCAGGGGTCAGTACTGGGACCAGTGTGTTTAACATCTTTGTTGGAGACATGGACAGTGGGATGGAGTGCACCCTCAGCAGGTTTGCTGATGACACCAAGCTGTGTGGTGTGGTGACACGCTGGAGGGAAGGGATGGCATCCAGAGGGACCTGGACAGGCTGGAGAGGTGGGACCGTGCCAACCTCATGGAGTTCAACAAGGGCAAGTGCAAGGTCCTGCACATGGGTCAGGGCAATCCCAAGCACAAATACGGGCTGGGAGGAGACTGGCTTGAGAGCAACTCTGAGGAGAAGGACTTGGGGGTGGTGGTTGATGAGAAGCTGAACATTCCCCGGCAGTGTGCGCTGGCAGCCCAGAAACCAACCGTGTGCTGGGGCATCAGAAGAAGCAGAACCAGCAGGTCAAAGGAGGTGATTTTCCTACTCTACTCCACTCTTGTGAGATCCCGCTTGGAGTACAGCAGCCAGCTCTGGATCTGTAGCACAGCAAAGACCTGTGGGAGCGAGTCCAGAGGAGGCCATGAAGATGGTCCAAGGGCTGGAGCACCTCCCGTATGAGGACAGGCTGAGAGAGTTGGGGTTGTTCAGCCTGGAGAAGAGAAGGCTCCGAGGAGATTTAATAGCAGCCTTCCAGTACCTGAAGAGGGCTACAGGAGAGATGGGGGGTTCTTGTTCAGGGAGTGTAATGACAGGAGAAGGGGTAACAGTTTTAAGCTGAAGGAGGGGAGATTTGGGTTAGATGTTAGGAGGAAGTTTTTTACTGCAAAGATGGTGAGGCAGTGGCCCAGGTTGCCCAGAGAAGCTGTGGATGCCCCATCCCTGGAGGGGTTCAAGGCCAGGCTGGATGAGGCTTTGAGCAACCTGGGCTGGTGGGAGGTGTCCCTGCCCATGGCAGGGGGGTGGAACTAGATCATCTTTAAGGTCCCTTCCAATCCAACCCACTCCATGATTCTGTGATATTCCTGACTTATTTTGCCTGGGTGGAAAAATAAAGTCTGGTTTCAGCACCGTAATGAAATGTTCTATTAATAAAAGTACATTCTGACTCAATAAAACAATGATTTCATAAAGACCTCTTTTCTTTCCAGGTGGTACCCAAACCCATCAACCCAAATTCCCAGATAGTTACTACTAGTCAGCCTCAACAAAGACTTATTATGCCAGCCACTCCACTGCCACAGATCCAGCCCAACCTCACCAACCTCCCGCCGGGCACTGTACTGGCACCAGCACCTGGCACAGGAAACGTCGGCTATGCAGTCCTTCCAGCTCAGTATGTCACACAGGTATGGTGTTATCCCAGAGATAAAGAAGGAAATAGTGCTGTTGTCAAACAAACTGCCTTCCTGTTAAAGGTTCTTGCTCTCCAACCCAGGTCTAGAGATTAGGTTTTTGCTCTTTGCCAAGATCTGACCAACATTCAGAATGAATGGGAGAATAAAGGAAGGCTGACCAACCTGTCTGTACAAACAAGGCTTATGGCAGCTCATGGCATTACTGGCACCAGACGCATTTCTGGTTCCTTTTTGGGTTTGTCGCAACGGCAGTTTGTCCCTAAAGGCTCTTACTGCATCCTTGCAGTCCACTTCCACAAGTCTTATCTTAAGCTAAATAATACGATTCATTGGACCTCTCCTCTGAGGTTTAGTGCTCCAGAATCAATCGGTCCCCTTCTGCCTGGCCCCAGTATGTCTCTGTGTTATCTGTATGGCTGTAGGCACTGTAATAGAGAACAAAAATAGCACCCAAAGTGTTTTTCTTCTAAGTATGGAGGTAGGAGGTTACTGCCTGGTCCAAGTTCTGCAAACTTCTAAAACTGTGCTTACAAGCTTATTATTTTTATAACAACATCTATTCTTTTTATAACAATATCTATTATTTTTATAACAATATCCAATTAACAGACTAGCTACAGATCTTTTTGTGTATACTTTAATCGTTACACATTAACCTTTTTGTTTTCTTAGCTACAGCAATCATCATATGTATCTATAGCAGGCAACACAGGATTTACAGGGACATCTAGTATCCAGTCCCAAGCACGGCTACCATTCAATGGGTGAGTGTTTTGTGAAGAGATTTAAAAAAAAAAAAAAAAAAAAGCTGCTGAATGAGCATCTTCTTTCACTCCCATTATAAAGAAGAGTGGGGGCTGAGGTGTTGGGGTTTCATTTGGGGCTTTTCCCAAGAAATTCAAGTATTCAAGTATACTGTGGTGTGGTTACTACTTCTGAGTAAAGGACGTGGATCTGCCTAACAGTTGCACTGCTGTCCTGATCAAAGCTGTGTTTTCCTTTCTGGTTTTTGACCTCATATAGCAGGAAGTTGACCTGAAAGCTCCCGGTTACTCATTCTTCATTTTACATCAGCACCTGGGAGCTATAAGCCTCAACTATTTCTTGACATGGCTGGAAAGAGGTAGTGGACAACGTCAGAGCAGGATGCTTAGCCCATGCAGAAATCCAGCTGAAGAGCAAAATGGAACTAAAGCCCAAAATGAATCCTGATAGGAGGCTTTGGGTTTTTTCAGTCTTGTAGTTCTCCTTTAAGGATGAAAACAGTGGCTAACATGTGTGTCATTACAGGCTTAGCTGTTCTGCTTACTCCTTTTGTGTTATTGTTTGCTGGAAATTGTAAAAGCCAAGGTGCTTTTTGTTGGTGCAACCTCAGCTGATGCAAACTAATCCCAAATCCAGATGCAGCTATTCAAACAAATGGGTTTGATTTAATCTCCCTGGCGCTACACGGTGAAATTGCTGGATGGGGATGGAACAAATCTCGTCAAAAGAGATTAGTGACACAAAATCAGAGTTTTGAGAGCAGTTAAAGACTGCGTCTGATATCAAATTCATCTATAAACTGAATGCCATGCTTTTTTAATCCAACTAGAACATGTTGTGTGAACCTTGGCTGGACCTAGTCCTCCTGCATGGGTTCTGGGGAAGTTCCCTCTGATTCCAGTTTTCAGTTATGATGCTTTCTCTAGCTTTAAGCCTCATTTATACTTTAGGCACGCAGCCAGATTTGCAGCAGATAATCCAGCTCTTTCTGGGTTGTAAAGGTACTGTATATAACGGTAACTTAAATACAGTCAACCAACAATCTAATGCAAGAGGAACATAAAGATTTTTTTTAAGTTTGTATTATGAGCCATTTACTTGAATTTAAAATAGGAAGAAACTGATAAAAAAGTTTGCGTATCTACAGATGCACTTTTTCCCCCCACAGAATAATTCCTTCTGAATCTGCAAACCGCCCCAGGAAGCCCTGCAATTGTACCAAGTCTCTGTGTTTGAAATTGTAAGTACAGCTTGGTGGTTTGGTTTTGGTTTTTTTTTCTTTTTTAAGCCTTGTTTTTTACATTCACGCCAAGTATCAGAATATAATGTTTTTAAGTATGTCAGAAATGTTACCGTGGTATCATCAGTGGGCATCACTATACTGTGGTGAAGCTCATCAGTAATGCCACGCTGTATCAAGTAATGTAGAAAAATCGGGCTGCGTATCTTTTCTGAAATGGATAGACAAGTGATTCTTCACTGCTAGCTCTGAGTCTTGCTCATCCTCAGGAGATATTTTGTTATCCCATTCAGTGTCTTTGTAAAAAGCTGAGCAGATGTTAAGGTTTTTTAATTTGAGGCAAAGTCATTTTACTGGTTTTTTTGGGACAATATCAAGAGGAGATACTGAAATTAATCTGTGGTTCCCTGAATCCTAGACAACGAAGAGGAAATCAGTTGTGTGCTACCCTAAGGGAAAGCGATGCAACATTATCTGAACCCAAGTTAAATGTGTTTAAACTTTTCATCTTGGCTTTCTTTTCATGTCATACATACCACTGTCTGTGGGGAGGTGTGCCTTGTGCTTCCTAGCTCAAACTTGTCTCTTGCACCAAAGATGTGGTACGCGGAAGATGCGTAGCTGTTTTTTCAAATGTTTTACAACATACATGACTCATTTTATGGTACCAAATGTTAGGTCCTTAGTTTTTGACTTATTTTAGTCTTTGGTGCCTGAATACTGTAGGAATTCTGGGAGAATAATGGCATCACTGGTGATGCTGGGCACCTTCAGGATGCAGTTTGGGAACAATTTTCTTGTAAATTACTGTAATTATATCTCTAAGTGGCTAGACACTGGTGCAGTGCAAATGGCTAATTCACTGGCAAGAAGTGCTTTCCCCTCAGGAAAGGGGGTTGCTTTCTCCCAAATGAATGTTGAAGGTCAAGCACATAGCCTGTTGTACGAAGAAGAAAAGTCAGAGAAGTTCTTTGCTCACTGATGCTCAGGGTTGATGCCAGTGCTGTTTGTTTTGGAAACCAGGAGCACTCCACGACTGGATTTTACACAGGACGGAAAGGAAAGCTATTGCAGGTTGTAAAAGCTTTCTATGTAGTTTGTCTCTGGCACCATTCAGGTGCTAAAAATCACCAAAATGCAATTTCATCAGGTGGAGGGTTGTACTCCGGGGCAACCCTAATACAGGTTTTGTAGTGTGACTCTGGACAAGCCCCAGGAAGCTGGTTTTGCAAGAGGTTTAGGCTCCTGAGAATGAACGTACACCCCCAGCTGAAGAAGATGAGCAGTTTCCATCTGCTATAGCTGGAGGTGGTGCTGGAGGCACTGAAGCCTGCCAGAGTTTGTCATGGCCCAAGGCCACATGCGAGCAGGGGACGGATGTGGTGCCATGTATCAGACCTGTGGGGTGGTGGCATCTTGGTTTTGGCAGGAGGTACGCAAGAGGCAGAGCAATGTGACTGGCTTTTCCTGTCGATGTTTTGCTGCTTTTTATTCCCATACTTGTCCCTTTAAAAAGTGTCTGATAACACAGCTTTATCCTCATTCATATCCTTTCCCTAGTTACCTGTGCCTGAAAGCCTATGAGGTGTACCACTTGTTGTTCCTTTTCTGTTCTTCCATCCCTGCTCTGGCGAACTCTGCCTCAGTTCACCGTTCAGAGACCAGCTCTGAGGTGGCTGCAGCAGGATGGCCCTTGATATGAGGGTCAGCCACCTAGGAGTCACCCTGGAAAAAAGTCTCATTAGTTTCTCTTGCTGCTGTGGGGATCTGAGTTAGACGGACATCGGTTCTGACGGACACCCCTGAGCTATGCCTGTGTCTTTAGACTGCAACTAGACCTGTGCTAGAGGATTTCAGCCTTGCGATGAGGCTTGTACCACTTGTAAACGTGGAGTTCAGCGTAGGGCAAACCTTACCCTTATCACTGGACTAGGAACTTCGGCTTCTGCCAGCAGTATTAATGCCAGTGTAATGCTCGTGTTTACAAATGCCTTCTGCATCTTCTGTTTCAGGTATTGTGATTGTTTTGCAAACGGCGAATTCTGCAATAACTGCAATTGTACAAATTGTTATAACAACCTGGACCATGAAAATGATAGGCAAAAAGCAATAAAGGTGAGGGGTCCCTTTTTTCTTCTTTTTTCCTCTCCCCCCCCCAACTCCAGCCCTTCTGAAGCTGAAGCAAAGAGCATGATCCCGTTTGTACCGATTTGGTCGTGCTCCTAGAGAGCATTGTGGTGGGACAGCTGAGCTTTTGGTTTGCCTTCAAAGACAGCTGGGATGAAAGCCATAGTGAAGCTACAGTGTGGGGCAGAAGTGGGTGTATAATGCCCTGATCTCCTCCTACATGTGCAAGGCTTAAGTTCTTTTATTGCACCTCTAAATTCTGCTCCCCACACGTAGTGACTGATGCTTTGGGTCTGCATTGACAGGCCTGCCTTGACAGAAACCCTGAAGCCTTCAAGCCCAAAATAGGGAAAGGAAAGGAAGGAGAATCGGATCGGAGACACAGCAAAGGGTGTAACTGTAAACGCTCAGGATGTCTCAAAAACTACTGCGAATGTTACGAGGTACGAAGTATGATCTCATCTTAAAGATACTGGCTTTTTTGTGCTGTGGTTTCTCTGATTTGATGTGTCTCCTCTTTGTCTTGCTGTAATGTTTTTGGTTTATCTCTTCTTCCAGCAGTTTGCATGTAGAAAGCCATGTATGTGGCAAAATTGATCACTTCTGTTGTAAAGTTTAATTTTAAACCATGTGGCAATGTTGAACTTAGGCTTGGAGCAGTGTTTCCTAAAGGAATCTAGTGCGCCAGGTCCCTAGGAGGAATGGGATAGAACACCTCTGTGGAAGATAAAAGGCAAAAGGAGTTATTGCATCAGCTAACTGATCAGTCTGTGGATGTAGAAACAGTGGCAGACTGACCTCTCTCATGTATCAACCACCTAAATCCCAACAGAAACAGTAGGTTGGTGAAGGAAGGGATGAGTGGGAAGCCATTGATTTGCATTTGGTTCAAGTACGCGTTCTGGGAAGGCATCTCAGTTGGAGGTGAGAATTCAGAGAGAAAACTGCTACTTGGGGGTTTCTTCTCGTGGCTGATCGATAACAGATTAAAATACGGTCTCCGTTTCTTTGTGGCTTGTCATAAAGGGAGTCAAAGTTGCAACAGGTTTCTCATCTTTTGTTTGTTTCTTTCAGGCAAAAATCATGTGTTCTTCCATATGCAAATGCATTGGCTGTAAGAATTTTGAAGAGAGCCCTGAGCGCAAGACACTGATGCATTTAGCAGATGCTGCAGAAGTTAGGGTCCAGCAGCAGACCGCCGCAAAGACCAAGTTATCTTCCCAGATCTCAGATCTGCTGACGAGGCCGACACCAGCACTCAGCAGTGGCGGGGGGAAGTAAGTTCACGCAGCACTCTGGGACAGTTGCTTATGTATTTTTCCTGAGGTATGTCACAGGTATGTGTGTGCCTGTCATCTTTGAATGTTATCTGCATAAGCTGCAGAAGCAGGAGCACTCAGGTGAAGGGAGCCTTTTGTTCATGCAACCACATGTTCTGTGGAACCTACGGTATGCCAAGCGTGGCTGCGTTCAGGTGTGTAACGAAGCATTGGCATTTCATGGCTGCCCGTGTGCTCACAGAAAGCGTGAAGTACAAGTGTCCCATTTAGTGAGGATGTAATCCTTGAGCTTCCCTTGCCAAAGGCTAGAGAATTGTTCTATTTCCAAATATCCATCAATGGAGGAAGGCACCAAAGCACAACGGCCCACATTTGAGTGTAACTGTGGCTTGTTCACTCCCTGTTGGTTGTCTAAAGGCACTTGGAAGCAATGGGACAGAGGAAATCTTATCAGTCCTCCTAGCCCAGGCAGCTTGCCCAGCCCTGGAGTTAGGTGCGTTGTGTGTTTGCTGGGAGTGAGTGGATTTTTGTTTGTTTCAGGCTGCCCTTTACGTTCGTAACCAAGGAGGTAGCTGATGCAACCTGCGAATGCCTTCTGGCACAGGCAGAGCAAGCGGAGAAGATGGGCAAGTCAAAAGCTGCGGCAGAGCGCATGATCCTGGAGGAGTTTGGACGCTGTCTGATGAGAGTTATTAACTCCGCAGGGAAGTCCAAAAGTGACCCTTGTGCCATGAACTGCTGACTCGTGCACATGAGCCACAATGAAGCGGACTGAACAGAACACTTAAGGCACAGGGACACTTTGGTTTGGCATAGAGGATTTCATAATATTTGCTAATTTGGTGCTTGTTGTAAATTAAATTGACCTGTGTAAGATTGAAACAAGAAAATCTTTTGTAACAAGATGTAGAGCCTTTTAAATCTTAGTTAAATCCTCTTCTACTTAAGACGATGCCTAAAGGTCAATTTTTCTTCCCAATGTACAGCTTTTACCTTGGGTTTCTCAAAAATTAGATGTGTTCTCCCCTTTCCCCTAGAAGAATTGCCTGAAGGGTACATATAAATTATTATAATATATATTATTTACAGTGTATGGAGTTGAATCACTTTGTGCATACAGGAAAACACAGGTGGCATCAACAGCCAGGTGATGCTTCTGGCCACAGGCCTGTAATAAGGAGGTATCAGCGTATCCGAGAGAGTTCTGAACGGAAGCATGTAAAAAACCGAGCATCTAAACGGGAGGTAGTACTCGTATTTAGGATGTGACACAGCACTTTCCTTTAGCGCGCAGAGCAGTATGAAATATGCAGGTTTAGCATTGGGCAAGTGGTGGAGAATCTCCCTGGAGTGGGGCCCAGGGAGTTGAGGTGAATTGAATTAACGGGAATTTTTGGATAGGATTGTGGCTGATGGCTCAGGTGTTTCCTAAGCTGGAACTCGAAGACTAAGACCGCGGCCCGTCCTTAGAAGTGAGGAAGAGCGGCCTCGCCACAATGCTGGGCTGCCTGCCTGATGTATGGTGTTAGCTGAGTGTACATCGGGTGGGTGCCGGTTCTTAGGTGAAGCTGGATTTCCAGAGGTCTGCAGCAGCCTAATCCCTCACTGGAGGCAGGGCTGTGCACTTTGTTGTGTTTTCTAGGATTGAGCCGTAAGCTTGGAAAAGTGTTTAAGCCTGGGAAGCTGAGGTCATGGGAGACAGTGGAACCACAGTTCTTTTAATGAGGACTCGAGACAATCTACAATCAACTTGGAAGCGCAGGTAGGGATCATGTTCAGCCTGGCTGTGGGTCTTCACGGTGCTGCTTCCCTGCATGTTGGCAATTTACTTGGCCTAAGGGGTTTTTTAGTGTTTGGAATGACTGTGAGAGCCGTGGTCAGAGAGGATGCTAGCACAGAATCAGGATTGCTACCAGAACAGATGCGCAGATCCTTTTACACAACAAAGCGGGGGGACGGGGGAATTGACTACAGCTGCACGTGGACTAGGGCAGGGGATTTTTTTCCAGTATTTGTTCCCATTTTCAATAGTGGAACACAGTTGCAGAACGAACCTGGTAGGTTACTTCCCTACCGTGGACATCAATAACCATTTTTAATCTCAGGCGGTTTTATTGCCTGGCTCACTGCTGCCTGAACTAGGTTTTTCCAAAAGGGATTTTGTATTCCTTGTGTAAAACTCTAAATACAGAGGAATGTAGCAGCGCTCTTCCTCCAGGTTTTTTAGGGGGCATCTGGCTGGGGAAAGGTAGGGGCTAGGCTAAATGCCTCCGTGGCTGATGGCAACAGGATGGGAGAATGCTTCTGCTCCTGCCTTCACCCCATGCTCCTGTGCACTGAGCAGAAGGCTCGCTCTTCTCCACCCTTCTCTGGTGTGTCCTCAAAATGCCTCGGGAGTGTGGAGGGCCTGGGAGGCAACCAGCAGCTCCGGCTGGCCCATGGGATGGCCGCTGCCGACCAGGTTTGGCCCTGTCCACTATTAACATCTCCCCGAGCATAAATAACTAAGGTATTTGTGCAAGTCTCTGAAAAGGGAATCCTCCTCGTGTAAGTAAATGCCATTTTTTTTCATAATTAGGACTTTGATTTACTAAAGTCAGTGCAGTAACTTTACATGTAGATAGTGCAGCTATTCAGTTTACTTCTAGTGACTTGATATAGTATGTCCAGTAAGATTTGTATAAATGTAAATTAGTGTAAGTGAATAAATACCTACTTATGTTATTTTTCAAACAGAATGCAATATGCCTTTTCTGTTTAGACTTCAGTCCATGTTAATTTTGTATATATTCTGTGTCTTAATCTAAGTTGCACCTTTTGTGATGTGTATTTATATAGAGTGTGCAAAAACACTTGTGAAATTTAGATGACAGTTGTAATTATGTATGATGGCATTGCTTGAGAATATTTTGCTTGTAAAGACTTTGAAGGTGCAATCAAACGCTCTTAGTTCTTATATTTTGTTTTGAACAAGCTTTCTCAAATATTAAGCTTGGATTCCTCTCTCCCTTCTCCCTGGTGTAATACGTGTGAAATGGTTTTTGTACTTCCTTAGCCATTTGCATCAAACTGCTGGACAAGATTTGCCGTCAAGTTCATCCAGTTACATAAAAATACTTGGGAATGGGGCAAGGGTTCATTTTCTAGTTCTGTTTACATCTGAAAGTAGAAAAATTAAATTTATATTTACTAGACCTATTCAAAGAATACACTTTTCTATATTGTAAAAATAAAACAGTCAGATAAATCACAAAGAAAAATAAACATTTATACTATTCTGTAAATACTTTTTTTTTTTGCACTCCTTTCCTTAAGCATTGACAAAAGATTTTCACTGAAATGTTAAATCTGTTATCACTAGGTCCACTTCTGATGCAAGTACTGGCTTGGTTTTTCAGTATGAGATCGAATCCTACTGCAGACAGACCCCTGGTTACTGGAGTGCTGTCATGTACATTGTGACACCGTTCGTAAAGGGCCAAAACGTGTCAGCCAAGCCAGCAACAGGTAGCTGAGCCTATGTGATGATTGCTCCATTTCCTTTAAACTCCTTAATGAGAAAGGCTGGTTTTGCACATGCAGGAGCTGGACAAGTCAGGCTCAGACTGAGCAGAGAGACGTGCAAGGAGGCACCACTGGGTTCTGCAGCGCCCTCGGAGACAGCGTGGTGCCACACAGAGCTCGTGGAGGACCCCGGGGAAAGCTTTGAGACAAAGGTTTGTCAAGAGCCTTAGACTGGTTGTTAGCAGGACACAATGCATCGCTCTCGTGGTATTTGTGTCTTTGTTTCTCCTGGAGAGGAGGCTTGTGAGGCACTCCTGCAAAGCTCTGTTACTTTCATAGAATCGTAGAATCATTCAGGTTGGCAAAGACCTGAAGGATCATCAAGTCCAACCGTCAACCCAACCCCACCCAACCCACTAACCCATGTCCCCAAGCACCACATCCACACGTTTCTTGACCCCCTCCAGGGATGGTGACTCCACCACTGCCCTGGGCAGCCTGTTCCAATGCCTCATCACTCTTGCAGTGAAGACATTTTTTCTAATCTCCAGCCTAAACCTCCCCTGGTGCAACTTGAGGCTGTTTCCTGTCTCATTAAGAAGTACAAGTCACTTAAGAGAGCTTACTATTTGTTTCTGCAAAGTTTTATTTTTGTGCATCCAATTTCTACGTTCAGCTTTTTTTCAGTAGCAACACTCAGGGAGTCCTAGGAGCATTGTCAGGAGGTGTTCAAGAAACGTGTGGATGTGGTGCTTGGGAACATGGGTTAGTGGGTTGGGTGGGGTTGGGTTGATGGTTGAACTTGATGATCCCTGAGGTCTTTGCCAACCTGAACGATTCTATGACTTCAGGGAGGATGTGGTCCTAGGAAGAGACACTAGGAAAAGGAGTGGTGCAGAAAATCACTTGGTCACCGTTGTGGAATTGTGAATGCTGAAAAATTCCACTGAAACCTGACAATTCCTGTGGCGTGAGTTCAGCTAGCAGTATCTGCAGTGGGCAACAGCACCTCTGTACTTTTGGAAGATTATGCCAATTGGCGTGGGGTTCCTATAACAACTCTCAAGCTTTTTTATAATATCAGCTATGCCATGTTCCCAACTCCATCCTGGGGGCCAGGAGCGTGTGCTTGTCTCTCTGTAAGAGCTTCGCATTCGAGAGATGGCTCAGTATGAATCGAGCAAGACCAGCTCCCCGGATAGGGAGTGGCAGCAGGCCTATGGCCAGCCAAAAAAAAATGCACTGGGAGGAAAGTGCCTGTTCCCCAAGACTCGGCTCATATTGGGGCTGGAGATTTAGACAGTGCAAATATTCCATTGTGTGTGCAACCGACGTATCACTGGGATTTCAGCAGCATTTTGCCAGTTAACCTAAAAAACACATATATATGGGAGGGAAATAATTTACTGCAGTGTCTTGGAGCTGGAATGGCTCCATGGCAGTTAGTGACGGCTTCAACGTGGCTTTTTTGCATCAGTTATTGGATTGGGAAAAATAAGTCTACAGGTTCGTTCCTCCCAGCAGAAAACACATCTTCTGTGGTGCCACTGCTTTCAAAGTGGAGCTGGGGGAACTGTGCAGCAGGACTAAGGTGAGGAGGAGGAACCTAAACCCACCAGAGACAGCTTTGTCGAGTTACTGGTAGGCAAAATGACACCTTGAATATTATTCCTGCCCTGGGACACAATGGATCACCATTTTTCATCCAAACTACGGAGTAACTGAATAGCTAGTTTTGTGGCAAAGAGTTCTCTTGCACCTCTCTGGATGCAACCACTGTTCTGCACAGCGCAGGGAAGGCGCTGGGCAGCCCCTGTGCCAAGCTCTGCTCTGCCAGGTAAAGCACTGCCTCCCACAGCAGCTTCCTTGCCGCAGAAATGAACTGAACGAAGCCGCCTGTCCTACGTGGTGGCATCAACTCTGTGATTTCAGTAATCAGTGCCAACAACGTCTGAAAAGGAGACTGCCTCGAGTCCTGGGCTACAGGACATGTGCCAGCTCTGGGAGGACGGGGCCATGTAACAGGATCTGAAATGCTCACCCAGCTGCAGCACACCCACGTGCTGTGCCTGGGGCTCCTGCCCAGAGAGGAGAGGGTCAGTGGAGCCCAGCAGCACAGCCTCAGTGTTGTCCTCTTGCTTTTGGGGACAACAGCTTCTCCGCTTAGTCTCCACTACCTCACTTGTAAAACAGGAGGGTTTAGGGGTGCAGCTCGGTAGTGTCGTCCTCCCTCTTGGGGATCTAGACTTAAACAGCGTGGCTAGCTGGTTGATGAGACAGGTAGGAATGGAGACTAGAGCTTGTGCACAACTGGAGTGCCATTTTCTTTTCACATCTTTATTTTCCTTTTTAAGTAAAAGCTCTGTCAGCTTTCTTGCCTCCAGCTTTTTTAAAGCAGATCTGCTTTGATGACATCAAACTGCCAGCATACACAGTCCTCCCCCACACCCTGTGGAAGATGCATCTATTTCCTCCTCCTGGCAAGAGCACGCAGCACCTCCAGGGTGTCTGCAGCGTCCCCTGCCCCTTTCCCAGGCACCCTGAGCAACCATTGCTCATCCTGACCCACCCCATGAGTCAGATGAAATAGGTGGCTGCTCTGCAGGACTGCCAGATGGAACGCAGAATCACAACTTCCTCGCTTTGCTCAAACTCTCAGCAGACTGTTGGCAGCAGCCCAACGTATCACCACTTATCAACAGCAGTTCTGCCAGGCCAATCGTGGGAAGACATCGTGTTGTTTGCTTGCGTGTGTTGCCTAGGTCTAGCCACCTCTGAGCCTCAGGAGGGGACTGCCATCCTCTGAACAGCAGTTAGTCATGACCCCAGGTGGGTTTGGCTCGACTGACAGCTATCCAGCAGCAATGGAAACAAATGCTTTCCCTTCAGTCTCTTCCATCTGTGCCTTCCACAATGGTATTTCAAGCTCAGGTGTTCGGCATGGTTTGTTCTGATGTTTAAGTAACACTGTGTTATTTCCTTTACTAAGATTGTGTAGTGATTGTTGACGCATAACTCCCCATCAAAGAAATGGCTTGTGAGGGTGGGGAAGAGGGACCTTCGTCCCAGAAGCTCCTGGAAGATTTTTAGTTTTAGATACAAATGCCACTGCTTGGAGCTTTTGTTGCCATCTCTTGCTTTGCCATACCAGTTTAGGACTTGTTCTGAAATGCTGGCGATGTGGTGAACGCTTGCCGAGGGCAGAGTCACTCCTCCTAACTTTTTTATGTAGAGCACCGACCCACCTCTTAGCCTGCCTTCATCTGACTCAAAGAGGGAAGCAAGACAAGCTTCACAGTGCAAGTCTGAGGCCAACTGCTCGGCAACAAAGCCCGCGGCGCGGGCGATGCTCCGTGTGCGCAGCGAGAGGTCTGTCAGTGCGTTGCTCAGTGCAGAGCCCTGCAGAAGCAAGCCTGCGGCACCGGGGTACTCCCCTGCCTGTGTCCTCCCGCGAGCTGGGTTATACTGAGCGCGAACACTGCCTAGGGTCAGATCTCTCCTCGGAGAGAGGGATGTGCCTGAGTCACCACTTTGCAGGGAGCCTGGTGCCAGGCTGCAGCTGGCCAGCAGTTTGCGATACGCGGCCTGGAACGTGGCGCAGGTGGGGTTCCCGCTGCCACCGCAGGCCTGCCTAAGGGCGCTGAGAAACAGCTCCAGTGGGTCGAGGCTGAAGGCGTGGGTCAGGAGATGGTGGGAAGGAGTGTCTTTCAGACACGCGGAGCTGGTGTAAAGCCACTTGAGGCTTTCAGCGTTGAGCAAGAAACTCAGAAATCCTAGTTTGCGTTTGCTCTTAATAATGTATCTCCCCATGGAGTCCGTTAAGGTGATGAAGAAGCTCTTGGCCTCATTAAAGAGGTGGCTTATTTTGGTGTTATTTCCAGCTAGCAAAGGCCCCTTCAGTCCCCTTCCATAGGGCCCTCTGCCGTGAAATACATCACACAGATGGCTTATCAAACGCACAAACTTGACAGTACCGCTGCAGTTGCAGAACGAGGCCAGGCCCAGCTTCTGGAGGTGTTCCAGCGCCTCAGCAACACCCTCACTGAATAACGGAGTAGCAAGGTTGACCTTCAGGTGGTAACTCTCTTCACTCCCAGGTCCACCTGACCTGGGACTGCACGGATCTACCACTCTCTCCTCCTGCAATGTTGCCAGGTCCACCACATGCTGCCACTGCACAGTGTCACTGAGCCACTCCATCTTCTGGAAGCACTGCAGCGCGTTCCTTATCAGCTGGAGCGCATGGCAAGTGTCAAAGAAGTACGTGATGCTGTGAGCAGAGCCAGGCGGGTGCTGGAAAGTACACTGGATCCTTTTGGGATCTGTCCTGATCCCCAGAGCTCTGGCAGTCTCAGCACCACAAGCGGTGGCACCTGATGTCACGGCTAGCACCGTGACACCAATGTTGTTCAGCTTGTTAATGGTCTGACGAAGGAGCTGAGCAATTAGGTGGCCAGTCGTGCTGTTCACGAAGAAGTAGCCGAGGGGAGCCCTCCAGGGACTCGAGATGCCAACTGCCATGAGGATTATCGCTTCTGAGGCCAGCGGAGCTTCATCAGCATCGAGGACACCTGCTCCCAAGTCAACAAAGCCTGTCAGGTGCTGGGTCTGCCGGTCCCACTCCTGCTGCTTCTGCAGGGACATGTCTTGTACCATCAGGGCACAGTAGCGGTAGGCTTGTTCCCCTCTCTCCACCTTTTCCTGAAGGCGGAGAAAAATGCTGTTGCTGAAGCCTGCAGCATCCTCATTATTAGACAGCCAACTGTAAAAGGAGGAAGGATGCCATTAGGAGATGCGATTCTGAGAAAACTGAAGCAACAGCCAGCACCTTTCACCACTTAGGCCACGGTCAGCCATGTCCAGAGCTGCAGAGCTGGCTAAGCCACAGAGTACAAAGCAAGCAGCCCTGCCTTTCTTAATGCACATTCCAAGTTTCTTTTCTCACACCCTAGTGATGGGAAGCCAAGCAAATGTACTGACCGTGAAGGGAAATAACGAAGCAGCTTCCTGCCTCTCCAACATATTCATCAGGACAAAAGAAAAAAAAAATTAAACCAACCACAGAAGTGCAAGTTAGGCTATGCAGAGGGCCAGCAACGCCAGGCTGCTCTCCCTCCCAGCAGGCTTTCTCCACACTGTACATCTTCATCCACTTTGGAAGACGCAAAACCCTCAGCAGCCCATATGGAACGCTACTCTGCTCAGCCCACTCACTGTCCACCACCTCCTGGCACCCCTTGGAACAGATTCTTGGGAGGAAGCTGTGTGCAACCCCCGCAAGCTGGCATGGCCAAGGTATGTAGCTGTTGCGCATCCTGCAACTACACTACACTCAACACCTGTGGGGGGAGAGTTTCTTCAGCTTTTGTTTTGTGTGCTGTTACAACCTCACTTCTTGATAACGGGGCTGGCAGCACTTCAGACAGTAAATTTTCAGCCTACTTGCAATGAGTTACGTAACCAAACCCTGTGATACAGAAATACCTCCCTTCTACTACTTTGGAACAGACACTCCTCAAGATTCACCAACTTCCCAGAGTGGGGCAAGGTGAGAAAAACCACAGGTCCAGTCCACCTGGTTTATGTAGTCCTTCACCTTTTTCCTGTCCCCTTCTTGTCTCCTCCCTTTTCCAGAACACAAAGTCCTCCGTGTTTTGATCTCCCCTTACTGACACTTACTCTCTTCACTTGGGTTTGGCTGTCGGTGGAGGTGTTCCCTTAACAGTGCCTCCTGCTGTTTCATTCTAGATGTCCTTACTCCTGTTTGCTCTTCCTTCCAGTATCCGGCTCATCCATCCCCTCTCGCAAGCCGCACCTCCACTTCTTTTTATTCCTCCTTTTCCCCCGTGAAAACACATACAGACCCTACAGTAGCTGAGGCCCTGAAGTGTAGTATTTTTCACACCCATGCTCATCTGAGAATACTTAGCAAGCTCTGAAATTCCTCTAAATTCGTTAATGTAGGGAATGTGTTATTTTCACACTGCGACGCACGTGCGATGAATACATACCAGCTCTCTGAGATGAGAGGTAGCAACGCGCGCTTCCCGCTCTCACGTTACTAAAACAAATCAGTGAAAAGTACTCCCTCCCACTGAATGTTTTCAGAACAGATCTGTTACACCTCCTTCTACCTGGAAATACATTCAGAATGAACGAATGAATAAAAACTTGCTTTGTCAGGCTGGAAGAATGAGGCAGAGGAAGAATCTTCCGTAGATAATCATAGGCCTTATTATGGTAAAGGTGGAGAACGCAAGCGAATTGTCTCATTTCTGGTGAGTATTCTGCCATCTGTCTCCAGCTGTGCAACTCACACGGCAAACCTGCTCAAAAAAAAAACCAAAAGACACAAGGTCAGCTTTAGTAAAGCAAATTAATAGCTGATAACTTAAGAGAGGGACGCACAATACAAACACCTTGCGGAATACAACACGACAGGGCTGCCCCTGGAACCACTCAGTCCTGAGGTCTAGTGTGAAGTGTGCAGCTCAGCAATACTGTCCCTGTGGCTGTCCTGTTCCTAGGGACAGGCAGGGGCCAGGGAGTGTGTGCTGTCCAAGGCCAGGTCCCCAACAGGTCCTTCTCCATTTTTCTTAAATAATTTTATTCCACAGTTTTGAGTAAAGATAGTGTGGGTCCTGCTTTAATATTGATGTAATGAGAGAAGCCAATAACTTGCGCAATTTGAAATGGCTTCTTCAGGTTTTCTTATTAATCTTAACAGAGCTCTAGAAAGAACAAGAGACCAGACTGTTCCTGAGTCATCCGTCAGCTGGATGGCGGCACGCTTTGATTTAGCAGCCCCGGTTACAGGACTGATCTGAGCGCTGGAGTAATCATAGAATCACAGGATGGTTTGGGTTGGAAGGGACCTTAGAGACCATCCAGTGCCACCCCCTGCCACGGGCAGGGACACCTCCCACTAGCCCAGGTTGCCCAAAGCCTCATCCAGCCTGGCCTTGAACCCCTCCAGGGATGGGGCATCCACAGCTTCTCTGGGCAACCTGGGCCACTGCCTCACCCCCCACACAGGGAAACATTTCTTCCTAATGTCTAGTCTAAATCTCCCCTCTTTCAGCTTAAAACTGTTGCCCCTCATCCTATCCCTCCACCCCCTGATCCAGAGCCCCCCCATCTCTCCTGTAGCCCCCTTTCAGCACTGGAAGCTGCTCTAAGGTCTCCCCGGAGCCTTCTCTTCTCCAGGCTGCACACCCCCAACTCTCTCAGCCTGTCCTCGCACGGGAGCTGCTCCAGCCTCGGACCAAGTAACGGACTTTTTCAGGGAGATTTCAGTTCTTTGCAGGATTGGTTGTTGCATCCAGACTTACAAACGGCAAAGCCCCGGACCAAAGACTCCAACCGGCACCGTGAAGTCAAACCACCGCAGGGAAGCGGAGCTGGGGAGCGCAGCCCGGCAGCCCCCCAGCATACCTGAGAACTGGGCCTGCAGCCCCCGCACGGTCTCCTCGGGCAGCTGCTGCTTCTCCGCCAGCTCCCGGAGGATGCTCAGCACGCTCCCGGGCCCACCGGGGCGCTGCTGCTGGGGGGTCTCCGCCGGCGGCCGCGCCCCCTGGCCCGTCAGGCTGTAGGTGTGGTCCCCGGCGGGGGGGCTGCCGAGGGGCTGCTTCCGAGCTGGGGCGGGGGGCCCGCTCCTCCGGCCCGCGCGCGGCGGCTCCTGGCGGGGAAGGGAGGGAGAAGGGGGGGGGTCACCGCGCGCGGCCGCGGCCCGGCCGGCAGAGGGGAGGGGGACGCGGCCGCCGCCCGCACGCACCGCGCGGGGGAAGCGGGAGGGCACGGCCCCCCGCCTCAGCTTCCGCCGCAGCCCGTAGCGCTCGAAGTCGGCCTCGGCGAAGTGCCGCGAGCAGAGGATGGCTCCGGGCCCGGGCTGCCAGGCCTGGTGGCTCCGCGGGTCCACGCGGTTCACGGCGCGAATCCACTCGCGGCGCTGCGCGGCGTCCGCCGGGAACCTGCGACAGACAGACAGACAGACAGAGGGAGGGAAGCTACAGGCAGCGGGCGGGCGCGGCGGGAGGCGGCCGCACTCACTGGTGGAAGGAGATGCCGCGCTCCCGGCTCCGCCCGTCGTCGCGGGCTGTGCAGCCCAGCGCCGAGCAGCTCCGCGTCATGGCGGCCCCGCTGCCCCCGCCGCAGCGGCACGGAACGCGCACGCCCATTGGCTGCCACACAGCCCGCCCTCTCGGCTGCCTCCTTCCCGTTGGTTGGCGAGCCGCTGCCCCCGGAGCCTTCTCGCTGGAAGCTGCTGCTCCATTGGGCGTGGCGGCCGGTGCCCGTCGGCCTGTAGTAGTGCTGAAGTTCCGCCTCGGTTTGACGTCAGCAGAAAATAGGAGGAGAATCAAGCCAACCAGTATAGGCGGGGGAGGAAGAAGCAGCCAATGAGGAACGCTGATCCTTGCAGCCAATGGGAGCGGCGCCTCCAGTCCTGATATATAGCGGGGCGGGGAGAGGCCGTTCTCTTTCCCGGTGCGCGGTGCGCGGCTGAGGGAAGGCCGGGGGGTGGCTCGCAGGGCTGGGAGCCGCAGTTGCAGCATGGGGCTAGGGCAGCGCTCGCCCCGGGCGCCCCATCTGCTTCCTGGGTGGCCGCTAGATCCGGTGGCGGGCGGCGGCAGCGGCGCCGTGCTGCAGCTGCCCTAAGAGAGGTGGGTCTGAGGCGGCGACCCACTGGGCTGTGGCCACCGGCGCGGTGCCGGGGCCGGCGGCTAGGCCGCTAGGCACAGCCACCCTACCCCGCTGCGTTGGCGGGCCTGCCCCTGTCCGGTGATGAGCCTCACTGCTGTTCACATCCTGACCACGCCGTGATTGCTGCCCTTGAGCTGAGGACAGGCGGCGCTGCGCCCCGGCTCCCCTCACCTCCAGCGGGGCAGCCACCCCCGCCCCTAATGCCTGTCTCCCTCTTCCCCAGGGCCCAGCGGTGCTCCTGCCCCGAGAAACCCGGAGGAGGCCCCGCAGAGGGAGGCGGCTGCCCGCACACGCCCTCCCCCCCACACAAACACGGCGGCTGAGGGGGCGCGGCCCCGCTCTGCGCCGCCCGGAAGGCGCGGGGCGCGCCCGGAAGTGGGCCGCGGGCGGGGAGGCGGTGCTGTCGCTGCCACGTTGGAGGGGCCGGGGACTGCTGAGCGCCGGGGACGTGGAGGTGAGGCGGGGGAAACCCTTCTTTTCCCCCTTGCCCCCGTTCCCGGCAGATGTGGGCCGTAGGTGCCGGCCGGGGAGACCGGCCCTCGGGCCGTGCGCGGGTGAAATGGGACCTAAAAATAGGGCGGGGGAGGCTTTTAACCAGTTTTTCGTCCTCTGCTCTCGCTGGCTGGGGAGGGTTTCCTCCAGGGCGGGTTTGTTCTGTGGGTTAAAGCTGACTGTTGCCGTGAGGTGCCCGGTGTGCGCCTTGTTGTGGCAAGAAGGGTTTTTTTCAGAGCAGGTGAAGCTTTGCCCGTGTTTTTCCGTGCAGTTAGCTGGGTCTGTTCAGCAGCCGGCACTTTCCTCTGCGGGCCGGTGTTCTGCGAGCAGAGAACCTTCTTCCCCCCCCCGTGTGTGTGAGAGGCTGGCTTGGGTGGCTGGCGGGCTGTGGGGTGTCTTGAGGAAAGCAGTCACCCCGGCTGCTTCCGCCAAGTCCTGAATCTGTGGCGGTACCGTCTCCCCTGCTCTGTTTAAGTATACTTTTTGTTGCTGTTATTTTCTAGCAAAATGAAGCTGAAGGAAATTGAGCGCACTGCCATGCAGGCATGGAGCCCTGCCCAGCAGCACCCCATTTACCTGGCCACAGGTGAGTTTCTGGGATGTGTTTGCTAGCAGGCCTCGGGCTACGTGCGGCGGCTGCCATGAAGTGGTGGTAATTGTAAGTTGTAGGAGTTAGTTCGTGTCTTGAAGGTTGGAGTGGGCTATGTGGTGCGGTGCTTTTGGTAGAGTTCTCCACCTGTGCCATGCGTGAAAACATGCTTTGTATTCTGCAAGTGACAGCGATTATCTTCTCCTTTCTGCCAGGTGAAGGTGACAGCAATCCTAACAGCTAGTTCACTGTCCCTTGCTGCTCATTTGTGACTTTGACCATTTTCTGTGCATTGTCAGGGAGAGAGAGGCACTTGCCCAAAACTTTTCCTGTTCATATTGGTTAAGAAACCCCCAAAGGGGGAATCATTGGTAGGAGACTTTTACAGAACTATATCTAAATAACAAGAACCTGATCCCATCTCATGGTCTTTTTTGTGAGGATGATGTTTTTATGCCCCTCCTTGTGCTACTTTTGTAGTCGTTCTTTGGTGTAGCATGGCTTTCTCACTGCCACACGTGCTCCTTTGTAGGTACATCAGCTCAGCAGCTGGATGCAACCTTCAGTACAAATGCTTCTCTAGAAATATTTGAGTTGGATTTATCAGACCCTTCACTGGATATGAAGTCCTGTGCCACCTTCTCCTCTTCTCACAGGTAAGCAGTGGGGTTGTGAGGGAAAAATAATGGCTGTGAGACTGTTATACATGCTGTGTGTGGAAAAGCGGCCACTTCGTGAGGTTTGACTGCTGTTGTTAAGGAGAGGAGCAGAAATTCAATGCTGAAGGATGAAGGCGCATGAGTGCTATTGATGTGGGACAACGAGGTGTCATTGCAGAGATGGTGAGCTTGGAGTCCAAGGAGTTGGAAGCAGCTTGTGCTCTTACATAAACCTAAAAAATCTGACATCAGCTGGCAGGTTTGAATATGTATACTGACCATTTATCTTACGGAGCCTCTGGGATTCTCCAGAGAACATAAGGAAATGGGAAATTGTGAAAACACAGTTGCAACTTTTCAAGTTGCCCCCTCTTTGTTTGTATTTGTCTGTTTAGGGGCGACTCCTGTAACATAACTAAATTGGGCCGTGTTTTATGTGTGGTATCATACCATGTTCCCAGCTGTAGAAAGCCATTTAGCTCTTAGTTCCTTACCGTGCACTTGTCCAAAGAAATATTAACATCAGAGCACCCAATTTCTATCTCATCAGCACTTGTAGCAAAGAAATATTGACATCAGAGCACCCAATTTCTATCTCATCAGCACTTGTAGCAGCTCTCTGGTGGCTGATCCAGTGGCTGCTGCTTGTCTGTGGGTGAGCTGAAACATAAATGAAGTGAAAGATGTTTCTGTGGGTAGAGAAGGAGGTGAAAATTTTAATTGCTGTCGGATTGGATCCATGACTTTTTTTCCTACCAGCAACAGTGTCAGCATAAGCACTCTTTCCCCTGGTAACCCGAAACGGTGTGACTGGAGGTGTGGGCAATTACAAGCACTTTGCCAGTGTGTCTAAGTGAGGATGTGACACGTCTAGAGAAGCAATTGCTATCTCCTCCACCTCTGACATGAGTAGAAAGTGTCTTGATTGTTCATTATCCCTCTTAAAGCTGTAACTTCAAGACCTAAGGACTTCTGACTGTTTCCTGAAGTTCTTGACCAGATACATTTTGCTGAGTTCCTAGAGGTTAAGTGTTGCCCATAAATAAATTTGGAAGGGTTGAACTTGTGTGCGTTTGCACGCAATAAGATTGTGAACTTGCTGAGAGATGCTCTCGTGAGTTGCATAAATAACAGCTGTGGCAGCTTTTGCTCCTTCCTCCTTTTGCAGGAGGAAGCACAAGGTGTTTGACTGCTGGCTTTGTGCCATTGTCGTTCTTTTTGCTGCAGTGATCCCTGGGGCTGGCAGGCAGCTCACAGTCCGTGCCTTGCAGTTGTCTGTGGTTTAGTGCTTGGGGCTTGTGAGAAACAGCCACAGTCTCATTCTACCTCGTTTTAATGATGACTGATATTTTTCAAGGCTTGCCAAGTAGCATTTGCTTTCCAAATTTCCAAAAGCACTACTTACAGCCAGGATGTGGTGCTCCTTAGTGCTTTCTTCAGTGAGCAGCACAAGTCCCAGAAAATACATTACAAATTAGGTTAATTTATTTTTTAAAAAAATTTATTAACGAGAAATGCCACAGCTAGCAAAGTATGTGTCAGGCTTTATTTTGATTTGCAGCAAATGAAAATGGCCATGTGATTAAAGTCACAAAAGATAAATCCTGCAACAAACTTTGTTGATTGTCCTCCTGTGGAAAGTTTTATGCTGCTTGTATAGAGCCGTACTTTGTCTTGGAAAGAGCAAAGGACAAGAGGAAAGTAATTGCACAGTTAATTCTGGGTTTTGTTCCTCATCATCTTCTGCCTCCTTTTTGTATTCTTGTCTTAAGACCTATCAAATATTGCTGGTGGTGTAATACTAGTGCCCGAACAGCCCTGTCAGTCACTCCATTTCTTGTAACCTTTTGTAGTTAGGTGCAGAAGTATGAAAATCGTACCCGGGAAAAGGATCTGCCTGATAAGAGACCAATTTCTGTTTGTAGCGTTATTCTTTGGTGAACCCCCACTGTAATCTGAACACTGTACTAAGAGACCAAGCACTGAGACTGAGCTGCTGAGCACTTGGCAGTTCCAGTAAACCCAGCATCTGCTCTTTGTCTCGCTTTCTGCAGTATCTATTTTCTCCTGTTTTAAAGAAAATATCTGGAGGTTGTCCAGAGATAAGGAAAATATTATTAACAAGACGGTGAACGCCATGAAAGTAACTCCCCACCATCCACTCAACGTAGATTTGCTTTCTGCTTGCGTAAGAGGTGATGTGTGGCAACGTGTCATTTAATGCAGGAGAAAGTCATTCTTTGCATGGCTGAATACACAGGAATGCTCTTCTGCTTATGCAGCAAGTTCACGGGATTGAAGGAAATGTGGATATTTGCAGTGGTGTCCATCATCGATGGTGAAAGACTTCATTTCTGGAAATATGTTTAATGCCTCTGTCTAGCCTGGAAAATACATTATGATCCAGCAGATGAAACGTTTGCACATCCAGAAGCACAGATGTGGAAAGGATTTGCAATTTTTCTAGTTCCACCTTTTTTCTCTCCTGTGAAGAGTTGCTCAAAAATAGCAGAGGTTTACCTCCAGGCTGCAGCTGGATGGGTTTACAGTCCTTGTTTTGATTACTCCTCTTGTTTTGCAAAGGTGAGCTCAAAAATCATGTGGGGTTGGGAGCGTTTACCTGATTTTGCAGCCAGGAGATGAAAGGTGTGGAAGTTATCGGTTGTGCATGTCATGACCCTGCATCCTGATGACGAGCAGAATTGGACATGTGGTTTTGGCTGAAGGGGTTGTAAGTACAGAGCCTCATCCTTAAGGAGAAATTCAGGCAGTGCTTTTCTCTGGTGTGTTTGCTCTGTTAGCAGCAGTCTAGAGGCTCTAGCTGCGGTGAGCAAAATGGAGCGTGTCGGTGGATGTGGGGCTGGTGGTGGATGGTTGTTGACTGCAGGGACCTCTGTGTCTTGCAGGTACCATAAGCTGATCTGGGGGCCTCACAGCATAACCTCGGGTGAGAGAGTCTCTGGAGTCCTGATTGCCGGGGGCGAAAATGGAAACGTCATTCTGTACGACCCAGCCAAAATCATAGCTGGAGATGCCGAGGTAATAATTGCCCAGAAAGACAAGCACACAGGACCAGTAAGAGCACTTGATGTCAACATGTTCCAGGTTGGTTTTCTGCTGTTCCTCATCACATACTGTCGCAGATGAGTGGCTTGTCTTAATCTGTAACCTTAAATGTTTCTATCCCTTTCCCCGCCCCTGAAAAGCATGAACTGAATTTGGTGTTTGAGTGTCTGCATGTATCTAGTAGGAAAAACCTGTCCTGTTACCCGTGTTCCAGGATGGGGAATGAAAGAGTTTAAAGTGTCTCTTTTTGCCTTCTGCATATTTTGCCAACATTGTTCTCGTCACTCGGGCAGTATTTACGTCCTCTTAAGTGTGTTTCCAGTGACATCACATTTTAGGTGTCTCCTTTGGGGGTTGGGTAGGATCTGTCTTCAAGACCTCTAAATATTGTTACTTGGGAAGAGGAGATAGAAGAGGAAACACAGCAATGTGGCCTCTTCAGCAGAAGAGCTCTCAAAACTAAAAAGCTTTCCTCCACCAATAATGAGCATTTACTTCCTTCTAAGTACAGTGCGTTGGTTTTCCTTTGGTTTTTCTTCAGCTGCAGAAAACTTTGGTTGAATTCATTTCCTAAAGAGCACTTCTGTCCCTGCACACTTGCTTTCAGCAAGGCCACCCCTTGTTCATTGTGTCCTCTCTGAATTCCTTCCTTTCCCTTTCTGCCTGTTATGAAGTTGGGACTCGCTTGTCACCAGCCGTGGGATGTGATCAAAGGGCACTCGGTGCCCTCTGCTCGTGTTGCCCTGCCTGGACTTTCACATTGCGGACGCGGGGTTGCTCTGGATGATTGCACTCGCTGTGGGTGGTGTTTTGCCAATTGACAGGGTTAGCACAAAGGACATGGGCACCAAATTAAAGAAGTTAGTTTATTTTTACTTAATGTTTAAAGTGATAGAATAATGAGAAAATAATACAGTGAAAATAAATTAAAGCAAGATAAGGTAAAGTAGCAAAATAATAAGCAAACTACTATAGCAAGCAGAAAGTAAGATAATGCACCTACTCATTACTAGAGTTAGCGATAGTGATTAAGAAAGATCCATCACCAATTGCCTTAATAATCTGTTACCATCATCCAGATCCGCAGTCGCTGTGGAGCCCAGTTGCAGCGAGGATTTGGAGAGTCCTTCCCGGCAACTGGGAAATCTCTATACAGTGGGTCTGCTGTATAGATGAGGCTTCCAAATTTCCCTGCAAACGTTCCCTGCTTTTATACAGTTGAATAAACAACTTTCTATCTTAAACTGCGAAAAACACCTGGTGTGGTTTTTTCCTTGTTAACTTCTGTCTTGAGCCTGGCTGGGGCACAGAGAGAAGATAACAAGAACAAAAGAATCTACTACTTGATTCTGTGATCTCTCAGCAAAGCTTATCATGACTTGCCACGTTCCTTTGCCATCTGTGGTGACAGGGCACATCCATGCTTAATTTTGGCTACTGTTACACAATTAGTATCTTTCTGCTGAGTAACCTTACACAGCAAGAGTTACAGCAAAGCTCTATGAGCATTACAACAAAGCTTTTATAAATTGATATATATTAATAAGGCAATACATTGCGGATGTGATCAATGATACATATCAGGTATATTGTTAGCTTGTGAGGTTCATCTAAAGGTCAGCTTTGGTTCAGGGCCTCACTGCTCAGGCCCTAGTGTTTCGGGCGGGTGCTGCTGGAGGCACAAAGGCCACACTCCTTCCAGCCAGCCCCACATGTCACGGTCTGCCTGGAGCAGAGCTCTGCAGCAGCAATGGCTGCGGTGCCGCATCTTTGTCTACCCCTAGAAGCGTCAGTGCTTTCCACTCGACACAAAAGAGGATTTTTAGTCTTGGCATCCCAGTCTGGTGCAGTGTATGGAATTTATTAACTCACCTGCAATTTCAAAAAAACTTTTTTTCCCCCCCCCAAGCTGCTCTGTATGAGCCAAAGGCTATATTCTGAGCTGATAGGAGAAATCGGCATAGTCCTGCGAATCTGATGCCTCCTAGGAGCTAAGACTGGGAAAGCTGATGCTGAAAATACTCTTAACATCTATTAATGTGTTTTACAGACTAATCTGGTGGCTTCTGGTGCTAATGAGTCAGAAATCTATATCTGGGATTTGAACAATTTTGCCACGCCGATGACACCAGGAGCGAAGACACAGGTACCAGATTTGTATTTGTTAAATAATGCAGAGCAGGCTAATGAAAAATATGCACATCACTTAAGTTAGGAGCTCGTTGAAACCTACAGTTTTAAAATTCTCTCAAGGGGAAAAAAAATAATAAAAGCCTTTTGAATTCTTAACCTGGGTCACAGATTAGTAGTAGCAGGTTGTAGTTAGCCGTGAGTTCCATTTCTGGCAATGTTAGAGACGGTCCTTAAGGGCTGGGACAACATTTCCATATGAAAATAAGGAAAAATACATCCTGCATGTTGTTCTCTGGTGGCTTTCCTGAAGGCTGACAAAAATAGACCTTCTATTGGTACTTAATTTTTTGTGATGTTTTTATTAGACTGTGGGGTTTCAGATATTTTTCTCTGTGCAACATGCCTCTATCTCAAAGCATACGGCAGGAGCCCATGTCCCTAAAGGACAGTTCTCTCTGAGTGGCAGCATAGGTAGCTTTCAGTGAGTGCTTTTGGAAGGAATTCAGTTGTGACAGCACTCTTTTGCCACACTTTGTCTAGCTGTGATTTTTTTTTTTGCCCTGCTCCATACAAGGGTCATTGGACGCTGCTGCTTTTCTGGCCCCTGGAGTGCGGTCTCCTGGCTGTGCCTGTAAGTGCAAGCGTGCACAGGTCCATGAGATGACTTGTTTGCTCTGCTTTCCGTGCAGCAAACCTGGATGTGCAGTCCTGTTAATCATAGAATCATAGAATGGCCTGGGTTGAAAAGGACCATAGTGATCATCTAGTTTCAACCCCCCCGCCATATGCAGGGCCGCCAACCACTAGACCAGGCTGCTCAGAGCCACATCCAGCCTGGCCTTGAATGTCTCCAGGGATGGGGCATCCACGACCTCCCTGGGCAACCTGTTCCAGTGTGCCACCACCCTTTGGGTGAAAAACTTATCCAGAACACATCTGCAGTTCTGGCTGGCTGCACAAGCAGTTGATTCCCGTCTTCGTGCAGTGGGATTTTATTTTTTGAAAAATGTTATTTGGCTAGGGAAAGTTGAAGTAGCCCCTTAGTCTTTGAGAAACATTGCATTTTATGAAGCAACAAGTAAGAACAAGCCGAATCTCTCAGGTTATACCATATTTTAAATGTCCGTGATCGTGACATGCAGGCTGAGAGCCTTCTAGTCTTTCTCGGCGTGTTTCACTGCGCGCGTGAATCTGAAGATGGTGAAGGTACAAATTGAGGAAAATAGGGAGATAAAAAGCAGCTACTGAGAAGTCAGAAGATGAGGAAATAGGTTTGGCAGTTGCCTTCATGGGTTTCAACAAGTGTTTAATTGCTATATTTAAGGGCTGGTGTTTAGCCTGTGTCTCCTGAAGAAGAGTTATGGGGAAAAACAATATCCTTGGTGCCTTTGAAGGAAACAGAAGAATGGGAGGAAGTTGTTTCAGTGTGTGTATGTTTCTGTAGCTGTTACAAAATTGCACAAGAAGCTTGTTACTGGAAAACGGGTTTGTTACACCGTGATAATTTGAGGACAATAAAGTGAGGAAATGGGATGAGAAGTAATCTTCAGTTTAAACATTTTTAGTTTAAAACTCTGTGGGTTTGGATACCTTGTTTAGTCTCAATCCTTTATTATCGCGTGGGCATTTTGGAGGAGGCTTGCGATAAAGATCCCTGTACAGGGTTTTTTATGTCTAATAGTAATTGTTTAGGCTGGGAAACCTGGTCTGTATGCTCAGTGACACCTGGAAATAATAGTACAACAAGGACTGGGTTAACATTGCTTTTGATTCTTGATGAAAAAACACTGTTGGGCAGGGAGAAAGGAGCAGTTCATATTCCTGGATGTACTTGGAGTAGTTCTCTGTTCTTGAAGGCCTAGTCTTCTTTAGACTGGTGTATCAGATTGTAAAGCAGAAAATGCAAATATTAGAGAAATGCTAGCAGCTCCTAAATCAGGGTTTTCAGGTGTTCGCTTCTATAGTGTGTGTCTGTAGGGAACAGAACACGCACAGTACCCAGCGTGAGTCTCCTTTCAGATTTGTCATTCATCAAGGCCTGGAAAGAACAGGTTTTGAGTCTGCTATATGGAAAGGTTGTGATGGGCTGTTGTGTGTGTGCAGCAGCCTCTCGAGGACATCAGCTGCATCGCATGGAACAGGCAAGTCCAGCACATCCTGGCATCCAGCAGCCCTAGCGGCCGAGCTACCGTGTGGGATCTCAGGAAGAACGAACCCATCATCAAAGTCAGTGACCACAACAACCGGGTGAGTTAGCTCTCGCACAGCCGCGTGGGTGCTTGCGGAGAGGTATGGAGGGCCTCTTGGTGTGTGAGGTGCAGGTCATAGCACCCCTTCTTACGTAGAATCACAGAATGGTTTGGGTTGGAAAGGAATCACAGAATGTTAGGGATTGGAAGGGACCTCGAAAGATCATCTAGTCCAATCCCCCTGCCGGAGCAGGAACACCCAGATCAGATTGCACAGGAACTCATCCAGGCGGGCTTTGAATGTCTCCAGAGAAGGAGACTCCACAACCTCTCTGGGCAGCCTGTTCCAGTGCTCTGTCACCCTCACTGTAAAGAAGTTTTTTCTCATATTCCAGTGGAACCTCCTATGTTCCAGCTTGAACCCATTGCCCCTTGTCCTGTCACTGGATGTCACAGAGAAGAGCCTGGCTCCATCCTCCTGACACTCACCCTTCACATATTTATAAATGTTAATAAGGTCACCCCTCAGTCTCCTTTTTTCCAAGCTAAAGAGACCCAGCTCCCTCAGCCTTTCCTCATAAGGGAGATGCTCCATTCCCTTCATCATCTTCGTGGCTCTGCGCTGGACTCTCTCCAGCAGTTCCCTGTCCTTCCTGAACTGA
>WKFP01014130.1:144902-191384 GCA_011057875.1 Pterocles orientalis | reverse complement strand
CTACTGACCACCCCCCTTCTGATACACCCCAGGATGCCATTGGCCTTCTTGGCCACGAGGGCACAGTGCTGGCTCATGGTCATCCTGCTGTCCACCAGGACCCCCAGGTCCCTCTCCCCTACACTACACTCCAACAGCTCAGTACCCAACTTATACTGGAACCTGGTGTTGTTCTTGCCCAGATGCAAGACTCTACACTTGCCCTTGTTAAATTGCATGAAATTTTTCCCCACCCAAATCTCCAGCCTGTCCAGGTCTCGCTGGATGGAAGCACAGCCTTCTGGCGTGTCAGCCACTCCTCCCAGTTTCGTATCATCAGCAAACTTGCTGAGGGTGCACTCTACTCCCTCATCCAAGTTATTGAACAGCACTGGACCTTCAAGCTCATTGAGTTCCACCCCCTGCCCTGGGCAGGGACATCTCCCACTAGCCCATGTTGCTCAAAGCCTCATCCAGCCTGGCCTTGAGCCACTCCATATCTCCCCTCTTTCAGCTTATACCCCTTACCCCTTGTCCTCTCACTACACTCCCTGATAAAGAGTGCCCCCCCTCTCTCTCCTGTAGCCCCCTTTCAGCACTGGAAGCTGCTCTAAGGTCTCCCCAGAGCCTTCTCTTCTCCAGGCTGCACACCCCCAACTCTCTCAGCCTGTCCTCATAGGGGAGCTGCTCCAGCCTCAGACCAATTTTGTGGCTCCTCTGGACTTGCTCCAATATGACATAAAGATACTGGTGCCTGCCCCGGTTTGAGATGGCATGCTGGATAGCCAATGGGTTTTCTTTAAGGCTGTGTATATGCAGAGGGATTGTCAGCATTTTAAACCAAAATAGGCAAGTGCATGTTGAAGTGAGGCGCGGCACTCAGATTTCTGGATGGGGTAACAGCTTTGTTTGGAGAAAGCTGTGACTGGTGTGTTTGGGGCTAGCACAGAAAGATTTTATTCAGCTAGTCAGAAATGGCACGTTGTAGCAGTGCTGGAGAGATGAGGTTGCAGCTGGTGTGTTCTGGGTGAGCACGTTGAATTTAGCAGAGCAGGTAACATCATGTCTTTGTGCTGAGGTATGGAGGGCTTCCTCCTTGGCGTCGCAGGTAGGATGAGTATGAGGGCTGAGCACTGGCAGGACACCGACTGATGGAGCCGAGGCCTGTGCTTCTGCCTGTCTGGATGTGGAAATGGGAGCAGGCAGCAGCTGAGCTTGGCAAGGGCAGGCTCTGCTGGGGAGCACCACAGAGGAGTGTTGCCATTGAGTGGGTTGCTGGGGTCACTGCCTTCTTATAACTACAACCAGCACACTTGCTCCTCGGTCAGTGTAAATGCAAAAAAGAGCCTGCTGAACTTGGGGAGAGGGATGTGTTTGTAGAATTCTGTATATTTTTTTAATGGGACATTGCAGTAACAAACTTAGATGTAGCAAGAGTTCAAAACAAAAGTTTAAAATGGATGCTTCTGCAGTGGCTGTCTGGTCACTGCTCTCTTATTCTGGTAACCTGTAAGTTTGATATATTTGTTACCTGATATAATAGCAGCACGGTAGGCTGTCTTCATCATATGATCGTAGTCTAATGATACAGTGTTCATAGGATGATAAGAACCTCTGCCTAATGATGGCTTTTATTAAAATATCAATAAAAATATTAGATTAAAAAAATTGTGCAGAGGGCTTTACAGTTTTCTTACGTTAAAACATAGGATTATGAACAAGGCAGCACAAAATCATCTCTTGATTTCCCAAGATCCTCTTAAAATATGAGTCTCCTCACTGCTGGTAATGAGGAGAGTATCCCAATCTGAATGCAGTCAGAAATATTGCCCAGAGACACTGCTGCAGATTTCCTTGCAACAGTGTTTTACCGTATGTGTAAAACAGTGTTTTACATATATTTACAACATATGTAAGCTAGCTGTCTTTTGTCCTTTTGTGCTGCTTGGTTATTTTGTGCTGTGGCGCAATGCTGTCCTTCAGATGCACTGCTCGAGCCTGGCGTGGCACCCTGATGTCGCTACGCAGATGGTTTTGGCCTCGGAGGATGACAGGCTGCCTGTGATTCAGATGTGGGACCTAAGATTTGCCTCCTCACCACTTCGTGTGCTGGAAAGCCATACAAGGTATGAGTCTCTTGTAGTCTGCCACTCCGCGGTGGTTACACTGTTGGTGACTGGGTACCAGTTTGTACATCTCACTTCTTGCTCAGTTTCCTGGGAAAGCTCACTTAGCTGGGAGGCGACGATCCCAGCAGCAGGCAGTGTTATGTGCTGGCTTGCTGACTAGCCGGCCCTATGTCCCAAAAGGCTGGCCTTTTTGGGGTTCTCTTGGTTTGAAGGGAACAGGCCCCAAAATAAAAAAACATCCTCCAGCTGAAACACCAAAGTTGCTTGCTTGTTTCTGGGATTTTCAAGAAGGAGGAGCTGAGGTGTGAAGAGTTAGTAGCACTTGATTTTGCCTGAATAATAGACTGAAGGTGCACCTGGAAACATCCTCACATGTGGACATGCACGGTTTGTCTGCCCCCCTGGTTCCCTAAATGGCTTAAATTTGGCTAAAAAGAAAGATGATGTTAAATTCTCATCCCCCTTCAGTTGTTAGTGAAACTTTCCTTGTTGCCCAAAACCAACACTTCATTTAAGGAGAGAGAACAGCCATACATCCGTATTGCAACTTCTACCAGAACTGCTGCCAGTGGTTCTGCTGACACAAATCTCCTGCTAATAAAAAGAAGCTGAGAAACTTTGTAGTCACCAACCTTAGCTAGAGGTTTGCACCATGTGTGTTAATGATACTACAGGCAAACAAACTATTTTGTTCTGTTGGTGTCCAGGTTCTCTTGCATGACTGTTGCGTTTAATTTTCAGATACAATGGCCGCACCACTTCAGGCACAAAATAGAAAGCGTTTCTTTCAATAAATAGTGTTGATAACATTGAAAAATTTTTCTTCTTGCAAGAGGAAGGAATGGGGAGGGCATTTTGAGGTGGAATGCTCAGCTAACGTAGAAACTCAGCTTACCAGTTCGTGTTTACATTAAACTTTTTTTGGTTGTGACTTCTCACGCAGGGGTATATTGGCTGTTGCGTGGAGCCTGGCTGATTCGGAGCTACTGCTTAGCTGTGGGAAGGATGCTAAAATTCTCTGCTCCAACCCTAACACAGGCGAGGTATTGTACACACACACCCCACTTAAAAACCTCTCTGTTCAGAGGGGGCGCAACAGCATGTGCAAAGCAGGTGTTGGTGTGCCTGCGATCCTTGGAATTACACTTCTGTGGGGTGTTTCTCCCTATCCTGTGTGCTTGTGTTTGGTGTGTGTGCTTTCTGAGCTTGTTCTGATGGTGCAGGATTCCTTTCTGGTACTGTTGATGTTGCCTGTTTGTCCTCGCTGCTTCTCTCCAATGAAGTAGTAAGGTCCCTGCTCATTGTAAGAGGCAGAAATGGCCCCACTTAAACTAGGAATTTGCTTCCTGCTCTTTTGGTTCAGGCCTTATGTGCCTGGATTACTGTTGCAGATGCCTTTTTCATTCTGTAAGAACATTTATTCAGACCACAGGGATTTTGTAGGTTACTACAATAGTGGCAGATCAATGAGAACCACTTGCGTGTGTTCCCCCTCAGCCTTTTTGTGCTTGGGGATACCTTTCAAAGGGGATGCAGACTCTTTTCGTACCATTTTAGTGTTTACCCCCAGTCCACAAGAAGGGCTTCGGGCATGCTGGAGAGCTCCTTACCTGCAGCAAGCAAATAATCCTAGAGGACAGAGAGAAATGTTTCTCATAGAATTATTCAGGTTGGCACAGACCTCAAGGATCATCAAGTACAACCATCAACACACCACCACCCAACCCACTAACCCATGTCCCCAAGCACCACATCCACACGTTTCTTGACCCCCTCCAGGGATGGTGACTCCACCACTGCCCTGGGCAGCCTGTTCCAATGCCTCATCACTCTTGCAGTGAAGACATTTTTTTTTAATATCCAGCCTAAACCTCCCCTGGTGCAGCTTGAGGCTGTTTCCTGTCTCATTAAGAAGTACAAGTCACTTAAGAGAGCTTGCGATTTGTTTCTGCAAAGTAAAACCTGATTTTTGTGCATCCAACTTCTACGTTCAGCTTATTTTTTTAGCTAAAATTCAGACATTGGCCCAAAAGTGCAAAAGCTGTGGGGTGGTAAATGAGCTACCTGAGCTGGATCCTGTGCTGTTAGGAAGCTTTACATTGGGATGAATCATACTGCATGTTTTTAATAAAAGTAAAAAAACTGTTTCCTAGGAGACAAACAGCATTCTCCTCATTGAGTAAAAATTTGAGTGATAAGTAAAGGAGAGTTTCTCCCAGTCGATGGTTAAATGTCTGCTGCTATGGTGGGCTTGTCTGTTCCAGGGCAGGAGAGGTTAGCTGCCCCAAGTGCAGGTTTTAACTTTTCCAATTTTCCTGCAAAAACAGACTGACTTTGGAGCCTGGGCATGTCTCCACGTAGTGTGTAGAGATACCCAGATAAGCTCTGAATCAGCTAGCACGAATACCAGCAGCAACACACAGCTTGCAGTGGAGCAGCTCAATAGCTGCACGTGCAGCACAGACACAGCCTGCCCGCATGGATTAAACAGAAGATGTAATGGGAGGAGAAGGAAATGAAGCAGTGGTGTGTGGTCATCTCCTGTTTGACGACTGGGCTACTGTTAGTGTGTATGGTGACATGGAGGCTGCTGGGACCAAGAAAAGCAGGCTGGTCTCAGGGCAGGCAGAACTGCTGCTGTTGGATGTGGCGTCTCGTAAAAGCCCTGATTTGTTTGACTTGGTTTTGCTGCCCAGGTGCTGTATGAGTTGCCGACAAACACACAGTGGTGCTTTGATATCCAGTGGTGTCCCAGGAACCCCGCTGTCTTGTCTGCGGCCTCATTTGATGGGCGAATCAGCGTTTACTCCATCATGGGAGGCAGCGTGGATGGCTTGAGGCAGAAGCAAGTTGACCAGGTATTGAGAAATATTCAGCTAAGAATATGGACAGAAAGAAGGGGGGGTGGAAAAAGACGGGCTCATGGGAAGTCTTCAGTGGCTGGCTGCCACCCTGCTTGCAGGAATACCAATCTGGTGCAAATAAATGCTTATGTTTAGTTTATTTGAGATATGTCATTTTTGTTTTTTCCCCTTTTGTTGAAGCTTTCATCCTCTTTTGGGAACCTCGATCCATTTGGCACAGCACAACCTCTCCCACCCCTGCAGCTTCCCCAGCAGACTGCCCCACAGAGTGTCATTTTGCCCCTAAAGAAACCACCCAAATGGATCCGGCGACCTGTAGGAGCATCGTTCTCGGTAAGCAGGAGCCAAGACTGGGCATGGTTGGCCAGGCAGGGAGGGAGATAGTGGTAGCACCTGCAAAACACTTGACAAAGAGAGGAGTTCAGTGGTGTACTGCACCTCGGGGGAACTTCCCCTGTTTGGTCATGGTGGTGGGAGATGCTTGCGGCAGCTTCCAGACTGGGCACTTGGGACCGCAAGCCAGCAAAATGTAATGCTTGAGAAAAAGAAACAAGTATTGTGTTGTCAACAGTCACTTGTTTGTGCTTTGGGACTAGGGCTTTGCTTTTATTTTTAAGTGCAGTGCTTATTTTGGAGTAAATATACATTGGAAGGGAGGCGACAGGACCAAACTGGGTAAGAATCTGAGACTTGAGTGTAGTTTGAAGCTGCTAGTGAGTCAGTGTGGCAGAGAATTCCCAGGTTAGCTCTGAGCAGGGTAGGAAGGGTCGCTGTAGCAGCACACAGGACTAGGCTCCTCCATGGCTGGCTGACTTGCAGAGGAGCCAGGCAAGGCCTTGCCTTTTGTGAGAGCAGTCACCTGCTCTTTGACTCCGCCTTTGGCTTATTTTCTAGACCCACAGACCGTTTCTTAAAGATATCCTGAAGATTTTAGCCTGTCCACTTGAAAGGGGTTTCTTTGCCACAGAATACTGCTCAATTTTCAGCATCATGTGCCTGCTTATTTACCATCTGATGCATAAATTAAATGCAGTTTTCTCCCATCAAAGCAAAGTGATGTTGCGATGTGTCACTTTATGATGCTGTTTATTCTTTTACTCATTCTGGTTTTCCAAGAGCCAGCTGTCAGCCTTTTTCTTGGCTAGGCTTTTTGCTTTTTGTAGTGCTGGCTTTGTCATTTATTGGGCTGGCGTGTATAAATGGACTTTGAGCTATAGAATGAAAATTTTATAAGAACGCTCTTATTTTTTTTTCTTCTGTTGATTTTACTTCTCTCCAAATGATAACATAATTTACTGCCCGTCTCTCAGCTGGCTTTTAACTTGCAAACAGGCTGCCGAGAGCAGGGCACACATCACGCTTGAGCATTTATTTAATGATGCGTGAGATTCTTTGGTAATTACATTGCAATATCATGAGATATTCCCTGTATGCTGGGTGTTGTACAGACCCACAGCCCCAGTTCTCAGTTTCTGGTCAGTCTCTTGCCTGAGAAAAAACAGGTACAGGAGTAGCCGTGCTCATAAATCTTATGAAATACGCACCCACTTACCCAGCAAGCTCCTTACATGCATAGAAACATGGGGTGGCAGGAAAAAAAAAATAAAAATCTGAGTTCATATCAGGAATATTTGATAAGCATATATATGCTATATAAAATCTATACCTATAGATACCTATAAAATCATACCTATAGATATGCACGTACCTTTTCATATGCAAGCCAGTGTGTACTTGCATTTTTACATCCTGCACGTGTGTCTCAATTCCAGTTTGGAGGCAAGCTGGTTTCATTTGGGAATGCCAAGCATCAGCAGCAGCCGGGCGTTGAGCAGCAACAGCAGCAGCGTCACCATGTCTACGTGAGCCAGGTTGTTACAGAGAAGGAGTTCCTGGCCCGCTCAAACCAGCTGCAGGAGGCCATGCAGTCCGAAGGCTTTGTCAGCTTCTGCCAGAAGAAAATCGACACGGCCCAGGCTGACTTTGAGAAAAACGTGTGGGCCTTCTTAAAGGTAACAGGGCGACAGCAGTTTGGGAGTTGTCCCCACTGACCTGGAGAGCCAGTGCAGAAATGGTTCCTTCTGTACGATGTGGTGTTTCAGCAGAAGAGATGCTGGGAACTCAAAGTGTGGGCTGTGGGAATGGTGCCTGTAAACCCTGGTGGTGGAGGTGGCCTGCCGGGAGAGAGAGGGTCCCTCAGGGCCGGGGGTGTTGGAAGGGTTTATGAGAAATCGTGACAGAAGCCAGGTCTTGAGGGAAGATATCCTGTGGTTTTTGTCATCCCCCGTCAGTACGTCTTTGTCCAGGGAGTTGGTGGTAAGAAGGGATAAAGTTTTGGAGCAGCGTTAGATGTGCTTTCACTGCTCACTATGAACACGGGGAGGTTTCCAAGTGAAGCAGATAAGCAGACTGTTCACCTGCAGTAACCAGATTAAAACCTTGCCTACCTGCTCAGGTGCCCAGGTCACTGAAGACCTTTTCATTTCTCTTTTTTTTTTTTATTGCACTCAGTCCCCACAGTCACCAGCTCTCACTGGGCAGTTTGTGCCAGTCAAGTGAAAAACCAGTGAAGGTGAAAATGAGGAATTGGGAATTGCAATACGTTCCTTTTGACTTCTGTTTTTTAAAGGTGAACTTTGAAGAAGATTCACGTGTCAAATACCTTGAGCTCTTGGGATACAAGAAAGATGATCTGAGGAAGAAGGTAAACATGCCTGGTAGCTGTGCTTGTGTTAAATGCTTTGCTGATGGATATATCTGCGGAGCTGGTGACCATGCCACGTATGGTTGAAGTACTCATTTATCTGTGTGACCAGAAGAGCAATGACCAGTATCCACAGGCTATTCAATACTATAATACAACATTATTTTCAGTGTATTTTCCAGCAGATAGTATTTGCCAGTGCTGCAGCTTTTCTAATCGCCATAATACGTTCCAAAGGATGCTAGAAATCTTTCTCTGCTCTTTAAATTTTGTCTAGATAAACAATCCTTGAGTAACTTCAAAATTCTTAGAGCAAGCAGTTTGTTGGGTTTTTTATTAGCTGTGTCATCTTCTTGCATTTGAATGTTCAATGAACATTTCAAAGCGGGCAACAGACTTCAGGTGCTTGTCTGCATCTGACTGATTCAATGGATTTGAATGTTTTGACTCATTTTCATCGTATCAAATGTTTTCAAAGAGTGACTTCATAAAAACATCATTATGGTTATGAATTAAATGGCCTTGGGGCAAATTTATTATGATTACAGACAAAATCGTGTTTTTGCTAACAGTGTGTCCTCAGCTTCTAAATTTTTGTTGCATGAGTCAAATGCAAGCACAAGAAGGGAAATGCTGGTTTTTGAAAAGCAGATCACAATTAGAAAATCCAGATGAGCTTAGTGGTGGTCCTGCGGAGCGGCCTCACGCACACTGGAGCCCTCTGCCGCTGTTGATCTGCCCTGTGCACGGTGAGAAACTGGATGTAGCTGAACTGAGTGGCCTGAAACGCTGGCCCTACCCCATTATTTCAGTATTTTGGGAATAGATGAGAGGAGCTTTGAAGCCGTGTTCTCATGTAGCTGTTTCTCAGCAAAGCAGTCCATGCTGAAGTTGAATCTGTGTTTTCTAGTGTCAAGAAATAACACAGGATGGCTTGTCTGAAAATCTATGAAAACCAGATGGTAAATTCACTAAACCACAACTTGTCTTTCGTGTAGTGTAAGAAAAGTAGAAAAGGGTCCCAGATTCCAGCTTCTTGGAATTAAGCTTTTAAGAACATGATGGTTTGTTTTTGTCATCTTAAAACCTGTGACTCTTGTATGCGAGTCAAAGTCCTGGATTTCTCCTTTCTATTGTAAATTAATGTTTAAAAAAGAATGAGAAAACCACCTCCAGCAATCTGAGCTGAGCTTTCTGTGAAAATCAGCCTACAAGGGTAAAATGAAATCTCCAATACTAAAAGCAGTAGATGATATTAGCAGCGTTAGGAAATCCAGGCTCCCAGATGCCAAACTAATATTTTCTGCGTGTACTCTAAAATCTATACATTAAATTACCATATTGACAGCCCTAATTGAATCTGGAGTCGTGATTTGCAGTAAAAGCTGCGCATTTTAATTCTTCCGTAACTTGGAAAATCCTAGCCCACAGCCATATGCCTGCTGTTCTTGAAACCACAGGTTCCTGACAGGCTGCACCAGGATTGTCGCAGCTTCGTTTTCCCTAACCAGTGCACGCAGAGGGTTTTGTCCTGCGTGCTCTGATACTATATTTATTACCATGGCTTCCAGCAGCTCTAGTGAGGTTTGAAGCCCTTGAGTTAACAATTAAAGGTCTAAAGGCATAAAGCAGCTGTTGTTTTCATCAGAGCTTGGTGTGCAGAGGGCTTAGCGGTAAATCCATTGCCAGGCTGGGAAAGGAAATGGCTTTAGTCTCACGTTAACCGTTCTGCAAGCAGCATGTTAGCTGGTGTTTGCCCGGTTTGCAATCTGAGAAATCAGTGAGGGATCTGCATCTCTAAAATAAAAGGGTGCACACTTACCAAGTCTTGGTTGTTTTCTAGATTACATCCACTCTAAATAGACAGAGTCTTGCACGTGGTGACGCAGGAGAGGTAAGCAAACACGTGGACAGCTCTGCGTTTAGATTTACAATGGCATGGTAATGTGCAAAGTAAGAATTTTTCTGTTGAAAGGCTGCAATAAGGTCTCCTTGGAGCCTTCTCCAGGCTGAACAATTCTAACTCTCTCAGCCTGTCCTCATAGGAGAGGGGTTCCATCCTTCTGAGCATTTTTGTGGCCCTCCTCTGGACCTGCTCCAGCAGGTCCATGTCCTTGTAGTACTGAGGACTCCAGAGCGGGATGCAAGTGCAGCTTTAAAAGCAGTGGGATTGAGAGTGTGGTCCCATAACGCTTCCCTGCAAGAGCGATTATTTATCAGTGCAGGCATGGCCCGTTGTAATCACAGTGGCCGAAGTCCACAAAGGGAACTTTGCGTTGCTCCTGTTCCGATGTCATCTCTAGTTGTCTAAAGGGAAAGAAAAGTTTTGCTTTCTGTTTTCAGGCATCTAAGATGAAAACAGCACAAGGTTCTGGGTAATGACAAAGAGCAAGGAAATGGAGGGCCTCTGCCGCGGTCGTTGTACTCGGCACATGTATTGCCAATGCATATCTGTGCTTTGCAGTCTGGTTCTGGCTGTTGTTGGTGGGAAGGTGGTTATAATCTTCAGTGCAAAGTATTTCTTACTCTTCTGCTGGCTCTTCTTGCTTTATGGCATCTTTTCTCTGCTGAAGGCTCCTGCAGAATCTGATGAATCTGTGCCAAACGAGGGGGATGAAGGCCAGACCACAGAGGAGCAGTTCATGGGAGAGGTACCTGTTGCCTTCTAAACGAACCCTGTTGACCTCCTGTGTATTTACTTTGTTAAAATTAACAGCATTCCATTTTGTTGGTTTTTCCTAGCACTGAGGATATATAGAAATTGAAGAAGTTAGAACTGTAAAACGTGGGCTCTTGTTAAGTTGCTTGACATTTTTTCCATCAGCATGAGCCATCATGTGGATAGATTCTTCTTGCAACAATGAAGAACAAGCTTGTTTTGTAACACTCTAGCTTGGCAGCAGACCCAAGGACTTTCTTCTGACACAGTTTTCACTCTGACACTTACCTAACACGTACTAAATGATCTGCTACCACAACTCTAACGCTTTCCTCATTTCCTCTTTCCTCATTCCTTTCTTCCCTCCCTCTGGTTGACGATTACCAAGCTGTCACCTTGTTACTCCCCTGTTTCTACACATAACCCTTTGCAGAGATGCAGCTGTGATACTGGAGGAGCAGGGAAACGTTCATTCCCTGCATCGCTTCCACTGGCAGCGTGATGATGTCCATCCCCTTTGTACCCCAACAGCAAGCATCGGTGCTTTGGTAGCTAGCTGCCTTCAGAAAGTCTGTTGCAACAGTTCAGCCAGGTTTATCCCAAGCAGTTTGTGCTCTACATCTGCCTTTGGGATCCTACAAGTTTTTGTTCTGCCTGTTTGAGCAGCATTTGTTTTCAGCCTGTGTTTCAGATGTGGGGCCAGGTCCATAAATGAAAGTAAGGACCCGACCTCTGCCATGTAAGGTTCATCGCTGTGTGAACAGGACAGCTGCATTCCTCACCCTTCCTTCAGTGTCCCTTTTGGGTTAGAATTTGAGCTTTTAGCCCCAGAACTACCTATGGTCCCTGTGCTAAAACCTGTGTTTGGTGCCTGTCTGCTGTTGCCTGTGAAGATCAGGGAGTAGTTTATGCACGTTGGAGCGGTGCGCTTGCTGACTCCATAGAGTTGCGGGCTCTCTCCTTAGGTTAAGAGCTTTATTGTTTCTGAATTTGTTCCGTGCTGTAGAGGCAGACGTGTATCTGACTGCATAAGGATTTTGCTCTAGGCAATTATGAAGATATTAGATGTCTCCTAACAGCTTGGGTGGTAAATATTTGTGAGGATGATCTGAAGCCACTGATCATAATTTTGGGGAGTGCTGTCACACGTTATTCCTGTGACAGTCTCAACAGGCTCTCAACTGATGCCAGACGTAGATGGTGCATCATCTGACAGCAGAAGAACTTCCCAGACACTTCTTCCTTTCATGAGCCAAACATGAACCTTGTTTCAGACTTACCTCCCTGTCCCAAATGCCTGTTCTTGGCCAACTCTGTACCTGTCCTTCACCCTCTGAAGTACAGTTTCACTGATCAGGATGTTGTTAGCAGGCTCTGGAGCTCCCACTGGCTTGTGACAGGGCAGCAGTATGTGGGACAAAAGGCTGTGCTGTGAAAATGGATAGTGGAGAGAGATTTCCCTCTTGGTTTTTGTTTTTAATTGTTGAAAGGTTTTGTTTGAAATCCCAAAATCCAAGTGCTTGCAGGGAATGTTCTCTATCTTAATTCCTGGGGGAGTTTTATAAAAAAGCAGCTTCTGTCCACTGAGCACTCATGTTCTGAGTGCAAAGTGCTTAAGGCTCCGTGGACCACTCTGGACTTGTATTAAGCATGTGTTCATGTGTTTTGCTTAATTAAACGAGGGTGTATGCCTAGTGCCGAGTGTTTTGAGGATGAGCTGAAAGTCTACATGGAGCAAAGTGAAACCTAGCTTAGCATTACGGTAGAGGCAAAAGACGGAAGGGAGAATGTTTCTGATATTTTGGCTGTGGCTGCTGTTTTGCTTCGAGGGGGTTGTGTATATGGGCATCGATGCACCTATGCAAGTCAGTTTGCAGGATCTAGGTGCCTGGTTGCCGGTATTTCTGATCTCTAGGTATGCACACTTATGCTTGTGTAAGCCTTCCCTGGTGGTTAGAAATCTGGGGCTTCCAGTGCTTTTTTCTCTTTGCAATCCATATAATCCATATTTAAAAATGGTCCACGCTGATCTCTCAGAACAGTGATTTTATAACGGTCTTTAACTTCTAATGCAAGAGACATATTTTTTTAAATGTGTATATATATATATATATTCCAATGACTTACTTAATCTCAAAAATTGTGCTTTTCCTTTCTCTTAGAGAGTGAAGGAGCATAAACAAGAAACTGAAGATTTGGGATCTGCGAAGGAAACATTTAACATCTCTGTTACTGGAGGTAAAAAAAAAAAAGAACTTGATATTTATTTCATTGTATGTGCTGATAGTTATAAACACCGATGTTGATACTGATGTTCCAGTGAGAAAGCGATTTCTGCACAGACCATGGGGGATTATCATGACTTGCCTCTAACCCCATTCGTTGCACACCAGTCTTGAGGCCTTTGAAAATACAGCATCTTCAGGGAGGGAAAGGAATTATACAGTGCTCATATACCCCCTTGCTGAAGTGCAGCTACTATGAGTGATTTCTGATAGAAAAGAAGATGGCATCTCGTCAGGCATGAAGTGCTAACCTTGCTGTTCGTACAGAAACTCCCAGGGGATATTGAGTAAAGCAGAAACTGTTGACCCCTGCCTAGGTTTGACTTTTTCTGGCGCTGTATGCAGGGTAGTTGTTTCAGAAGTCGTTTAGAAAGATGCTACTTATGATATATACCAGCAGCTTGCTCTGCAGCAAGGTAAGTGACGCGTGTCAGGGCCCCGTGGGATCTGTCTGTACTGTAGTGTGTTCTGACACTGGAGGTGAACTTGAGCATCCCTGTAACCACCTGCCTGAAGCAGGCTGGTTTGCAGAGACGTTTGCGCAGTGTTGTACAAGGGGAAAGAATCACCTCCTGTTGCATATTTAAGTGACTGTTGTGCCCTCATTTGAAAATGCACTCCTCTTGTTGCAGATGTGGACGGTTTGATCACCCAGGCTTTGCTGACGGGTAACTTTGAGAGCGCAGTAGATCTCTGCTTGCACGATAACCGCATGGCTGACGCCATTATCTTGGCCATCGCAGGGGGACAAGAGCTGCTTTCTCGGACACAGGAAAAGTACTTTGCTAAGATGCAGAGCAAAATTACCAGGGTATGTTTTTTCGGTTAAGAAACAACCTGCATGTAGGCCTTTGGCAACATCCCTTTTTCACCTTATAAGTTTTCTTGACGTTTCCTAGGTTTATTTCTGTGAGCAGCTAATAGTATTAAAGTCATCCACAAGATCTCAGAGCAGAAGGATTTCTGGTTTTCCTTTTTAGTGCATTGGTAAGGAGAGAAGAGGCACACTACCTGGATATTTATACAGAAGAGTATCACTTACCTTTTCTTCCGTGTCTGAGTTGCATGTACACTAGTAGATTCTCGCTGATAAAGATACATATCTTAAGCAGCGTGCATTTCAGTCTCTTATCTCATTTTTCAAGAGTCACACGAGAACCATGCTCAGGTTCAGAAGCATTATGTTAATTTCTGCCTGTGATAACAGATTTTGCCAATGCTTCATTTCACTGAATGCACAGAAGAGAGCTGCGTACGTCCAGGGTAGATCAATCACCCTTTGTCTAGGAGACTGCATGTTATAGCCAGCTGGTTATTATTCTTTTCAGCTTTCTGCAGTGTTAGGAATTGCTGCTGCTGCTTGTTCAAATCTTTTCTTCTTTACTAGTGGCATGAGAACGTAGCAGCAGGAGGATGAAATGGGAGAAGTGGCCTGAGAAGAGCCCAGGACAGTTGGTTTGGCAAGGATGGCCGTGTTTAGAGGAGGGGGAAAGTTGCTTATTGTCCCTTTTTAGTAGTCCATTGTCGAAGGAGGGTGTGTTATGCAGTAGCAGGAGGCATGTGCTGAAGTGCTTTCCTGGAGCAGGGCTGAGGGCTGCAAAGCTCAGTCGCTTGGGGCGTTAGGGCATGCAGCACCACTGGCCAGGGTTTATAAGCAAAATTTTGCTGGTCATCGCCTGCAATCCAGTTTGAGATAGGAACAATTTGCATTCCTAGTAGTGGACAAGTGAAAAGAGGAAAATCTCAAGTATTAAGACTCTGCAAGATTTCTCCCCCCTGCCTCCAGCTCCTTTTCCCGCCTTGGCCCTAATCAGAAGAAGGAGCATTTTGTAGTGCATGGGAAATACCTCCTTCGCTGTAGTTCATCCTTTGGGGAAAGGTACTTTTATGGAGAGCTGACCAGTTGCCTGTGCTAAAGAGTGTTAACCTTGTAGTTAGGACCTTACATTTGTTGTTCAGGTTTTGGTTTTTTTTTTTTCTCTTCTGGTTCCAAGCTACACACTTAATGTTTTTTCAGCTGTTTCTGAGCATGAAGTCTTGGCACGACAAGGGCTTTGTTCACTAAATAGCAGCACAGCTTCTAAGTCTGTCTTGTGTCTGAAGCAAAATAACCAGAGGCAGAGTTTGAGGTGGAAGAAACTGGAATTTCTTTTTGAGGGCTTGCGGACAGGCAGCCTGCGTGCGTGGGTGCAGCGCAGGGATACTGCAGCCAGCTCAGGTGGGTATTGCTGCCAGCTTGTTTCTTCTGTCGAGCAGCCTTTTCAACTGCCCCTCACTGCTCAGCTTGAGGCCAAGAGCTTAAAGGAAACAGTTTGACAAACAAAATTTGTACCCCTTGTTGGCCACTGTGTAGGGGATTTACAGCTCACTGCTTGATATGTTATCTGTGTCTGCAGAAACAATGCTGAAAACCGTCTGCAGCAATCCCAGCTTGCAGGGGCTTGTGCATTCTTTTCTTCCGTGTTTTATAGCAAGAATAATTGGCCTGTCTGTGCTATCTGAGCTTGTTTTATGATTTTCGCTGAACTCTTTTTAAAGTAAAATAGACTCTTGTGCAGCTTCTGAATTGCAGAGCGGTATGTGCCGTGACCCTGGATACAGTGTGGTTGAGTACACTTGTATAGATACAAATTATACTCTGTCTTAAAAAAGAAAGGAAATCCTACTAAGATCTTAACTGTGGTCTATCTCTTTCTGGTCTAGCTCGTCACTGCAGTGGTAACAAAGAACTGGAAGGAGATTGTGCAGTCTTGTGATCTGCAGAATTGGAGAGAGGCTTTGGCTGCTGTGCTCACTTATGCCAGGCCGGATGAGTTTGCAGCCCTCTGTGGTAAGGACACTTTGCAGGCTGGATGTCATTTTATTCCACTTGTGGGAAAACTGCACTTTACCATTTTTTTCTTCCTTCCAGTAAATTCCTGTAATGCCTCACTAGCTTCTTTGTTGCATAGTATAGTTCTTTGGTCTTGTTAGAGAAGAGGAAAGGAACCTCTGGAGTGCTTTGTTCCCAGTATGTTCCCGGACTTTTGTGGGAACCCCAGAGGGACCCTTGGGAGCAACTGTGTCCTGGCGTCACCTGTGTTGTGCACAGCTGCTGGTCTCTTACCATTTCCAGATGGGTCACAGTGATGTTGGTGCAGCAGGTGTCTCAGCCAAGGGACCAGTCTCTTGGAGCGTTTGTGCATGGGACAGAAGTGGAAATGTTTCAGAGAAGTGCTTCACCCTTCTTTCCCAAGAGCAATTTTCACTTCTTGGAAGAAGTCGTCTTTCAAAGGCAGTGAGCATGCCTGCCCTCGTGTGCTGCATGGCAGGCAGCTGGCTGGGTTTAACCTATAGGGAATTTCCTTGCCAATAGCTTGTGTGCCTGACCCCCCAGTGCCCCTCTGACACCGTGTCCTGGGTTCAGCTGAGACAGAGTTAACTGTCTTCATAACAGCCAGCAAGAGGCTGTGGTTTGGGTTTGTGCTCAGAAGAAAGCTGATGACAGTGATGTTTACGCGGCTGCCAAGGTCTTTCAGCTCCTCTGGCTGTCTGCAAACAGGAGAAGCTGGGAGGGAGCACAGCCCCAGTGACCAGCCCAGGATTTGATCTTAGGGTCGGGACTGAGACCCAGAGTGGCCAATAATCTATCCCATACCATACCCGTCATGGCCAGGATAGAGGTGAGGACCCTCCGGAAGATCGGCCCTTTTGGTTCTGGATCTCTTTGGCTCCGGGTCATCTCGCTCCAGGTGGTCGCTCTCCCAAGGCCTTCCCCCCCCACCCCAGTCAGCTCTGGGTCTGGGACGCTCGGACTGTTCTCTCCGTTCCGTGAGTGCGGTTTCGGGACTCTCCCTGCTCCAGGATCGTTAGCCGGGAACAGGCTGAGCCTTGGTCATGGGGTGGGGGGCAGTGTCACTGTGTGTCACTCATTTGTATATTTGGATATAGGATTATTTTCAATATTATTGTAGTTAGTTATTGTCCTTATCTCAACCCACGAGTCCTTTTTTCCCTTTACCCCTTTAATTCTCTCCCCTATCCTGGGGTGGGGGGGGATTGGGTGAGCGGGTGTCTGTGAGTTGACCCCCAGCCAAGGACAAACCCATCACACACCATCTGTGTGTCTGCAGAGCTACAGACTCATTTCAACACTCGTTGGCCCAGAGCACTGTCACAGCTTTGTTGCTCCCCGTTCCTTGGCCAGTTGCACACTCAGGTTCTACTCCTGAAATGATGAACTGCAAAAGTGGGTGGCAGAGGGGAGAATCGAGCCCTGGCCTCTTTGTCCTTTGTCTTGATGTCTCAGGTTTGCAGGCGTTGAACAAGTCCTTGCTGCCACAGCATTAACTGCCTGTGAAGTGCCCTGGACTCCTATGAGCTGAGCTGTGCTGGATGCTGGAGTGTGTCAACCGTGGAGCCCAGAGGCAATCTCACTGTGCTGAGCAGAGACACCGCAGGCGTTGCGGGCTTCCCTGACCTTGGCAGTGAGGGAGGAATCACTGAAGTGATTCATCAGCAGCATCTTTCTTTGTATTTTTCCTAGATCTCCTGGGTAACAGATTGGAGAGTGAAGGGGACAGCCTTCTGCAGATGCAAGCGTGTCTCTGTTATATTTGTGCTGGCAATGTGGAAAAACTGGTTGCCTGTTGGACCAAAGCTCAGGATGGAAACAGCCCCCTGTCCCTTCAGGTTGGTAATTCTGTTAAGAAAGATGTTGGAAGTAACACACTGCCGTCATCTAGAGCTGTAATCTAATGATCTAGTGTAGAGCTTTGCTGGCTGATAGCTTCATGTATCTCAGGATGCAAGCCTTTTTCTTCTGGAATGGGTGACTTTTGTAGAAACAACACACAAATATGATATTGGAAAATGTTCTGTGAAGCATGATGGCACTGGTGTCTGCTCTGGTCTTTGGGCAGTCCTGCTGGTATGCTTCCTGTGGAAAAAACCATAGTTGCAGGCCTTAGGGTGTTTTGGTGAAGAAGGAGCTTTGGATGCTTGCATCTTTTGCAGTAGGGAAATAGCTGGACATTTTTGCTTCTGGAGGAGATGGCTTGGATGTTCAGGAGAAGAAATCTAATAAATTCGAGTTAAATCTGGAGAAAAAACTGTAGGAAGACTCTCATAAAGAGTTTTCTGCCAGGGGTTGCACATACAAGGTTTGTTTCCAGCAGTGAAATATATTGCATATAGGAAATATCTTGGGGGAATAGGAGAATTGGTGACAGTGAGATGAAGCAATTATTGAATAATTTATTTCATAGTGTAGCCTTAGTTTCTTCCATCTTTGAAGGACCAGGCTTAGAAAGTACTTGCTGAAACTCATAGAAGCTGTTGGTTATCTTGATTTCTTTTTTTAGTTGCTTTTTCTGAAGTACTGATTTGTTGGGGAAAAAACACAAATTATTATTGAGCAGTGAGTAAACAGTCTTTGTTAGTGCTGAATGTTCAGTACCCTCCTGTTAAATCTGTTATCAGAGTATAAGCGGGGTTGCATGTTGATGTTGAGTTAATATTTGCAGTACCTTCCAATGTAATGCAGTGAGAATAAGACAGACATTTAGAAAACTGACCAGAAAATATTCCTGTAACTTAGCACTAGGAGGAAACCCAACCAAGCCCAGCTCTGGTGTGTGGGGCTGTGCAAGGAAGGCAAGATATGGAGTATTCCTGGTGAATATCAGGAAAACCGTCTTTGCAGTCATGACCAGAAAACCATGAGCAGCTGTCCCAAGGGAGATGTTAGATTCTTTTGATTAAGATAGTTAAGAACTGCCTTACTAGGGAAGGACTGGGGCAGGGGTTGTGCCCCTGTGCTCGGCACTGGTGAGGCCGCACCTTGAATCCTGGGGTCAGTTTTGGGCCCCTCCCCACAAGAAGGACATTGAGGGGCTGGAGCAGGTCCAGAGAAGGGCAACGGAGCTGGGGAAGGGTCTGGAGCACAGGGCTGACGAGGAGCGGCTGAGGGAGCTGGGGGGGTTCAGTCTGGAGAAGAGGAGGCTGAGAGGAGACCTCATCACTCTCTACAGCTGCCTGAAAGGAGGGTGCAGTGAGGGGGGTGCTGGGCTCTGCTCTAAAGGAACAAGTGATGGGACAAGAGGAAACGGCCTCAAGTTGCACCAGGGGAGGTTTAGGCTGGAGATTAGAAAAAATGTCTTCACTGCAAGAGTGCTGAGGCATTGGAACAGGCTGCCCAGGGCAGTGGTGGAGTCACCATCCCTGGAGGGGGTCAAGAAACGTGTGGATGTGGTGCTTGGGGACATGGGTTAGTGGGTTGGGTGGGGTTGGGTTGATGGTTGGACTTTTGATGATCCTTGAGGTCTTTTCCAACCTGAATGATTTTGTGATTCCCATGGGGTGAGAGGAGTCCTGCAGGACCGCCCTGAGCAGCAGCTCTCCACAACAGTCATTAACCAGGGCCTGCTTCACCTCTTTTTGGTTGTTTTTTCCCTGATCTTCCAGGATTTAATAGAGAAAGTTGTGATCCTGCACAAAGCCGTGCAGCTCACCCGGGCTGTGGAGCCTCATGCTGTGGGGTCCCTTTTGGCAGAGAAGATGAGCCAGTACGCCAACCTCCTAGCTGCCCAGGGCAGCATTGCTGCGGCTTTGACCTTTCTCCCTGCAAACGCCAACCAGGTATGGAAACTTCAGATTTTCTAATCACTCTCTCCCCAGGCAGCTTGATCATTTGTTTTCTTTTGATTTCCTGTCTTCCATCAGCTGGTGTTTGTACACAGGCTGGCTTGGGAATAGTGCAGCCCAAGATGGGAGGTAGGCACACGTAAGGCAGTTCCAGTGGCCCTGTGACTCATGCAGAAAATACTTATTCTGACCAAATAAAGCAGAAGAGGCTTCGGAGAGAGCACTCATCAGTGTATGGCCAGCCTGCGTCTTGGTGTGGTGGCAGACAATACGCTTAACCTTCCTGTGCTGTCCTTTTCTGATTGCAGCCAAACATCGTGCTGTTACGGGACAGGCTTTGCAGAGCCCAAGGGGAGCTCCCGGTGGGACAGGAGGCTCTCAAAGCACCACGTGAGAGACAGCCCGTGCCCAAAGGACGAACTGGCCCTGTGGCTGGACACATGCAAGGGCCTCAGGCTCCAGCCCAGCAGTATTACCAACAGGTAAATGGGTTTTGGCAGTCAGGGAGGGATATGTTATTTGGGTTCTGCAGCATGATGGTGGAGTCACCATCCCTGGAGGGGGTCAAGAAACGTGTGGATGTGGTGCTTGGGGACATGGGTTAGTGGGTTGGGTGGGGTTGGGTTGACGGTTGGACTTGATGATCCTTGAGGTCTTTTCCAACTTTAATGATTCTGTGATGAATAGAGGAATTTTTTTTTCTTTCTCTTGATCTGAGCTGGGGCTGTATGATGTACCTCTACAGAGAGCCTTGTGGTCAAAATCCCTTGTTCTTCTTTTCAGTCAGTACAGATGTATTCTTTATTCCTCATCTGGAAACATCCCTTAAGCACCTTGTCAAGTAGCCTACATCTGAAGATGAGGTGTTTTCCCCCTTTGACTGAAAATGTGCTTCAGTGCTAAGAATGACTGTGTCAGACTGCGCTGCAGGATTTTTCTGTCCTTGCTCTTGTAGTCCCTGATGTCATCCCATCCCTGCAGACCTTGGGGCAGCTCTTCTGGGGCTGATAATTTCCCTGCCCAGTTCTGATGCTGGCTGCAGAAGTTGCTGAGCAGCAGCGATAGCAAATTGAGGCCATGTTTTGGCAGTTGTGGGTACAGCCTGCTACTGTACCTCCCCCAAGCCAGTAAGGGGACATAGACAGCATGGGCAAGGGGTGGGACCGGAGCAGGGAGGCAGACCTGGGCTGAGAGCAAGCTGTGCCAGAAGATCTGGTGAGTACAGGACTAATAAGGGAGCTCAGGGCTGGGCAGGGAGGAAGAGAAGAAGTGGGGGAGGCAAATGCCCTGGTTCTCTCTCCCGAGACTGGGACTGACACTGCATCAGACTATGCTGGCTGGTGGGCAGCCCTGGCTGCGGGCGTGCTTGAAGAGCATCGCCAGCTCCCCGAGTCCCTCAGCAGAGTGCTGGAGCTCAGCTGGCCGTGCTGTACGCAGGGACTCCGCGCTGGGCTTTTCTGAGAGCGGAGCTGTGGATGTTGTCCTTACACAGAGGAGATGGGCACAAGCAGAGGCATCTCTGAGTGCTTCTCTTCGAGCACTGCCTGGCAGAAAAATGAGGAAATGAAAGAGGAGCTGAAAAGTAGGGGGAGTCAGGCTTGTTCTCTTCTTGCTAACACCATCGCGTATGATTTTAAATGCATTGCTGCCAGTAATTAATTCTGCTGTTGTTTCCTGTGGCTTTGATCCTCCTCTCTGTAACCTGAGAAGCAATGCTGCGTGTTTCCCATCGAGCTGTGGAAAACAGCAGTTGTCCCCTAGACGGCACGATCTTGGCAATGCTTTTTAAGGCATGGTTCCCCTTCCTCCTCCTGTCTCAGGAGGACCTCAAGCTTTTATTTAAGCAAGCCGTGCGCATGATTAAAAGGCTGGGAGTATCCCAAGCCCACGAGCACACTGCAAGGGAGTTGCCCCCTGTGCTTTTGGCTTTCCGGGGAGCTTACACTCGGGAGGAAGGGCTTGAAGCAGAGAGGTGCTGTGTCAGAGAGGTGCCCAGCGCTATGCTGATGGACCAGAACAAAGAAATAATATGTTTGAGTCTTAGGATACTTGTTTTGTTTGACTTCCTTTTAAGAAAGTGCATGCATAGACTTGTTCAAGCTTGATGCAGCTTTTGTTTTATGGCTGTCCCAAATAAGAACACGGACTTAAAACTTGGTTTCCTTTTGGCATAGGTTTTTGAACCCTGTTTTGTATCTGAGAAAAACAGACATGAAAGGGGATGGAAAAATCTTTTTGATTATTCTAGTGGTGAGTTATGCAGGCATGAGCAGCGGTTGTAAGGCTGACTGCGCCGTTAGCCCAGCACTGTGCAGGGTTAGAGATTGAAGCAGCCTGACCCAGCCAGGACCTCAGGGCTGCAGCCTTCCCTCTGCCTGCGCTCAGGTGGGATGTTGGGCTCCTGACCCTGGCTGCGCATCCCACTGCTGGGCAGCACTCTCTCTTCTTGCTTAGGGATGTTGCAGGCACAGGAGGTTCTTGGTTTCTGCCCTGTCGGGAAGGTAGTGGAGCTGAAGGGCTTTGGAATGGCAAAGAAGGAAAATAAAGGAAAGGAGCTGTGGGAGACCCACTGGGAAGCAATTAGCACTAAGATCTGTGTTTGTGCATGTACAAGAGTTGAATATCAAATTTTAACCCTTTTCAGTTCATCTTAAACTTGATTTAAACAGACTGCTTTTGTGTGAGGCAGTGTGTTTGAATTTAACATGGAACTTGGGACTTCCCAGACATGATGCTGAGCGTCATTGACCCACTGTGGTTAGTGATGCTCAGCGTCATGCCTGGGGAGAGCTTCTGCAATAGGAACATGTGGTGAGAAACACTTTGTAATAGTATTTTTGTGGCAGACCTGGCTCACTGGCATGTTTGACACTGCACTTGCTCCACAGCCTGTTGTAGCTGCCTCTCTACCATGCTTCGTCCTCAGTCTGCGATTCACCTTATCTCCTGAACACACTGATTCGTCCGTCTTGAATGCAATCTTCTTTCTTTCTCTGCAATTTTATGGCTGTGTCACAAGTGCCAGCATGCAAACCTTTTTGTGTTCACTTCTTTGCATCTCGTTTTGTGAAACCCTTTTTAGACTTTTTCATTGTTTTGTTTTCCATGATGGATATTTCTTTGTTCAATTCAGGTTAGAATTGCCCCTACTGTCACTACCTGGAGTAACAAAACTCCTACTGCCCTTCCCAGCCATCCTCCTGCAGGCTGTCCCTCTGACACACAGGTATAACCTTCATTATTCCTCTCTGAGCTCCTGCTCCACCCCGGTATGTCCCCCAGTGCAGTCTGTGTGCTTGACACAGCCTGGTAGAGATAGGCTGACGGAGCAGCTTCCACCTCTGCTCTGGTTTTGCTCCTCTGTGTCTCATGTTAGACTTTTTTCACCAACAGAGTGGCTCTGGAAAGCCTTAAGTGGGAGCTTGGTGTGATCTGAGCTGCCCCCAGCCCTTGCACTGCACTGGAATATTTCAAGTGTGATGATGTTTTTTCCTTTCTCTCTTTCCCATGGAAATGAGAAGTTTCAGAGTTAACGTTTAAGTTGTGTAGTTGAAAGCTGTGGATGGCAGGGCACTCTCGGCTGCCTGAGTACCAGGCAGCGCTGGCAAGGATCTCGTCCTTGTGCTGGGAAGGCGTGTGCTGCTTTGCTGCTGCTGAAGTCACTGCACGAACAGGCTCTGCTCTCAGGGTCATACTGGGTGTCCTGAGGCACTGGGGTGGTTGGAGGCATTTCCAGCTCGTGGCCAGGGAATGTGGTTTCAGGCCTTGAAATGTGAACTGAGCATTTTGTTACAGTTCTGCTTCAGCCCTGCCTTACCACTGCTGACTGAATCCTATCTCCCTCTGCCCTTTTTTCTCTCCAATCTTTTTTCACAGGGAGACAACCCGCCTCCTCCAGGGTTTATCATGCCAGGTGCTGTTAACCCCAACGTGCCGCCACAGCAAGCTGCACCTTCCAATTACAGCATGTACTCCCAAGCAGGGGCCCGGCCAGCGTACCCACAGAGTGAGTAGCAGCAGCTCCCCTCTCCCTCCCACCCAGGTGATGAAGCTGCATTTCCTTGGGAACAGCCAGTCCCTTCCTTGAGCCTGGGAGGGTTCAGACCAAGCCAGTCCCACATTTCTTAGGGGGAGAAAAGCTCCTGAGATGACATCTGAGGATTGTAATTTCTTGGTGGGGTCCAGACGTAAGGCATGGTCAGACACTGTCTCCTCTGCTGAGGTGTCTGCCAGCAGGTCTTGGTCTGGTTGCTCAGCTGGCCCTTCCCAAGGGCGTGCCAGGCTCAGAAACCCCCCAGTGTGAGTCCTGGAGAAGCAGCGCGGGCCTGGCAAAGAGGGACCCAACTCATCCGTGTGCAGCTGGGCCAATCCAGTCCTCCTTTGGACTCTGTGGAGATGGGAAAGGGGATGAGGAAGAGCCCAGGGTGGTGGTAAGGGTGAGTGTGGAAGGGGACAGCACTGGCAGACTCAAAGCAGGGGACTGTCATGTCATGCACTACCTACTGGGCCAGCAGGTACTCTACCTGCAACCTTCCTGCATCCCAGAGAACAGGTCTGCGCTCCAGACCTGTTCCTCCACCAGGCAGGAAAAAATGGGTGTAAATGGGCAGAGAAGAGACAGTAAAGTTTCACTTCCTTGGCCTAGGCTTTCCCTTTTTGCAAACTTGAGACAGGGGTTTCCCTTCCCTGAGAGGCACCATGAGGATTGCAGTGGTCCAGAAAGAAGGCAGAGCGGCAGCGTCCCTGTTCCCCCAGCCCCACTCTGAGTGGCATCGTGGGTCTGGCCAGGAGAGTCCTGGGCAGAGAACGGGAGTTCTTGCAGCTGAGGCAGGCCTTTCTCTGGCTCTCCGCTCCCAGTGGCAGGCTGAGGTTTTGAGCAGCCCTGCAAGTGCAGGCAGAGGTGTGGGAGCCAGGATTTGTCTGGGCAGGTTTGAGGGGGAAGGGGCAGGAAGAGAGGAGGGTCAGGTGGAGAAGGAAGTAGAGGCAGATGAAACCTGCTGCTCTTATGATCTCATTGACTGATTCTCTTTTCTCCCTGTTTGTAGCGTATCAGGTCACACAGCAGTACTCTTGTGGAACAGGGGGACCAGCTCTCTATCAGCCTCAGCAGCCTCTCACTGTCCCTGCTTCAGCGTCGTACCCGAACCCTGCCCCTAATACCACCCCTCCCTACCCGTCCTCTGCCCCTGCGCACTCCATGCCCTCCCCACTGTACCCCGGGCAGCCTCAACCCTCCCCAACGAGCCTGAATCCCGTCTCTTCCCTCCCTCTTCCTCCTTCTGGTGCATCCTTTCAGCATGGCAGGCCAGGACCTCCAGCACCTTCTGTGGCTTATGCATTACCTACTGGACCAACAGGTACTCTGCCTGCAACCAGTGACCTTCCTGCATCCCAGAGAACAGGTCTGCGCTTGGATGGGGGAGGAGAGGCAGGGAGGGGGTGGCTTTTGTTTTATTACTCACTCGGCTAATACGCATCCTTTCCTTGTGAATGCTCCATACGAAGTTTGCTTGTGCTTAGGTGTCAATTCAAAGCATTTCTAAAACACATCATCTTCCTGTGCATCTGGTAATCATACAGCCATGTTGCTGCAGCCAGCACTTGCTGAGCAGTGTGAGTAGCTGTCTTTCTCTTGGGAGTCAGACCTTGTCGGAAACGCAGAGCTTTTGTCTTGCCCAAGGTGTGGTACAACAGCATCGTCTTTTTATAAGGCTGTCGTATACCGTGGATGGATGGTGGCACAGTTTTAACCTTGTGAGGCTGGCGCCAAAAGCTGCTATGGGGCTGGAGAGCAAAATACAAAAAATGAGCAAATTTTCCTAATCACTGCAGAGGTTATGATGCCAGTTGTCCTTGCAGACCAATTCTGCAAATGGAATTTGTCACTGTGTTTGTGAATGGCATTTCAAGCCTGAAATGGGCAGAATATTTAATTCAAACAGCATTTTCTGTGCCATCAGCTTGCTTCCATCCACTTAGTGCGATGGAATTTACTGTAGCTGTGAATGGCTTAAGAGATAATCAGAAGTTATTTAGAAATGCTTTTACATGTCTCTTTCCTGAATGTTAATCAAATGCACGTGTGTGTGGCTGACCCGTAAGAGCACGTTTGAGCATGCATGGTGAGAGAGCACGCACTAAGTGGGGCCCAGTGTCTCCTTGTGACTGCCTGGGCATAACTGGTTGCTGTGGGACGGTGACCTTGCTCATAACAAACTTGTCTTTTCACTAATAGCCTGGGAAACAACAGCTTTACATCTGGCAGGCTGTGCTGGAAGTATGGCTGGTCCTTTTCCAAACCTGGCCATCAACCTACTTCATATCCTGGTGGTCCAGCTGGAGAGCGAAGGACCAGATCCTGGGAGCAGGGGGTGGAGGGAGTATTAAGCAGGATTTGAGAGATGTTCCAGGGATGCTGCCTCTGCTGACAGACCCTAAGGGACCCCGCTGTGACTACTCCTTTTCTGCTAGAAGTCTGGTAGAGGTGATGCAGTGCAGATGCGTTGCCTTTGTCTCGGCAGCAGCGGTCCTATGAGGAGGTGTTTCTGGCATCCGTGAGCCTGGGAGCCCATGTCTCCCATGGCGTTGCCTTCACACAAACCCTCATGTTTAGGGGAGGAAAAAAAAGACAGGAGTGGTGTAGGGCAGCATCTGGGGCTGCAAGGCGGGAAGGGGCCTTTTCCCTTCATCCTGCAGCCAGACTTGGTGTCCTTTCTGTTCTTGGAGACACCCTACCATGACCTCTCCTGATCCCATCTTATAAGGCGTGTTAAACTTGTCTCTAAGCCAGAGAAATTATTAAATTGGGCAGAGGAAGACTTGTCAGATAGGGTTCTAGGCCTGGGATGCGAAGCAGCATGTTCTGATGCAGACAGCGTAGCTTCAGCACCTTCAAATAAATGCGAGGAACAAGAAAATTCTTTTTTCTTGTCTGTTTTTGTGCTGTACTTGCATCACTGGCAGGCACTTCAGATTTGTCACTTGCGAAGTTTCTTGCATTAACAGTGAAGTGACAGTTCATGCAGCGTGCTCAGCGTGGATGAACCTCTGTACTCTAGAAGGTAGAAATTAGGGACATTAATGACAATACTGGTCAGTTGTAAAGTCGTGTAATCCACGTAGTCTAACACATCTTGCCCACGTCCCTTTAATCTAAGGGGAATAGAAGCAGCCGTTATTAGCGTCGCCTTTCCATATTTTCTTTCAAAACTAAAAAATTCTCCATAGTATGCTTTTTATAAGCTTCCGGAGAGCTATCGGTGATGTTTGCATTTTTCCTAGCAGCCGTGGTGAGAAGGCAGCCAGTACAAAATGTCAAACCTTCAGGAACTTGGGCGTCATCTGCGACTCCTGGCAAATGCCAGCTTTGGGCTGACATGCAGGGATAGCCTCCAGGACAGGGGCTGAGGCCGAGGGGCTGGTGCCGGTGGGCTGCTGGCACGCAACCGCTGCCTGCAGCTGGAGAACTGGGGGAAAAAGAGAGAGGTACCTGCAGAGTCCACTCCATCCTCTTCCAATTTTTAGATTGCACCTTTCAAAAACATAAATAAGAAGGAAATTTGTAAGTGCAGAAGTGCTGGTGGACGGGCTTAATATGTTTAACCAGCAGCGTTTTCCAGAGTAGCTGCGGTGCTTGGTGAGGGGCACCTTGGCGTAGGAGCCCAGAAATCTGCAGCCAGAAGGAGATGTCACCTCTAACGCTGGATGTTCTGGGGCAGTGCAGCGAGGCTGGTCGTGGCTTTGCCTTTTTTTTTTTTTTTTTTCGGTGCTGGATGCAGTTGAGAGAGCACCTTAATTTGGGAAAATACTTGATGTCCACCTTGAAATCAAGTACTTGGAGAACATCTCCTGAAGAGCTTTTTGGAGTGGTAAAACGATGGTGAGAAGATTGTTGCTGTGAGCGATGGTCTGTCGGTTGCGCTGGCTGGTAGGAATAGAAAATGAGAACACCAGAAGAGGTTAGAAAGTGGGCCAGGACTCTGTGACGTGGGTTAGAAACAACTAGAAACACTGATTTACTGCACGGGCAGAGCAACAGGCTTGTTTTTGGGAAAAAACAGTTTCACAGGGTGGTTTGGACAAAGGACTTGGCTCTAAATTGCCATTTTAATTAGATTAGGCTTTTTTTTTCTCCTGATTTATTGTGCTTATTGGAACTAAACTACTAATCAAAAATTAGACCAAATGTTTTATTATTTTCAAATAAAAGAGTTTTTTAGTTTTCTTTGCATTTTATCTGCAGAAAGCCTACCAGCTCAAGACCCGACCTCTCCCTTGGCAGGTGAACTAGGTACCACCTAACCTGAAAATAATTACAGCCGCTACATGAAATTAATTGAGCAGACATTAATAATGCATATGTTTGTCGGAGAACATGAAGTGCAATGCTTTTTGCTGATTACACTTTAATCAAATAAATTTGCCATTCCTTAATTCAAACCAATAACAACATATCTGGAGTTTTTAACCACAGAAACAAGTACTCGTTTTCCTTTTTTAAAGTCAATTATTGCAGGAAACTAACAGCAGTAACAGTCTGGGAGTACGTGGCTGTTGGGAATGGCACTGCCTTTGGTTAAAAAAAAAATCAGATGTGAGAGAGGTTTAGAATTGTTTTTCATTTACCCCTTCTGTGGATGTGGAACTTGTTTAACAAAAGCTCAGGAGGGTAAATGAAATTTCACAGAAATTGAGCAAAATCTGCAGTGATGTTAAGCTCTGCTGTCTAAGGTGAATTCATCATCTGTGAAGCCAGAAACAATGTGGTGAAAAAGTCCATTGAGTGGGGATTTGGTTCTTTTTTGGCTTTTTGTGGCTTTGGGCAGTAAATCCCAATGATTCGGCGAGGCCACGGTAATGCCGAGGTATAACGCTGTGGTGCCAATGACACCGCTGTGATGGGATTGGAACCGTTCCTAACGCATTCGTGTGAGCTTTGGACAAATCTTGCAGCTGCACTGAGGATGCTTTCTTGGAAGAGGAGGTTTGGTTCAGAACAATGCTCTGGACTCGGAGTGAATCTGCTCAGACATCCTCCGTGCTGCTTCCAGTTTCAAACAAATCGCCCTTGGCGCAAAAAGCGAGATTTGCCGTGTTGCTGCAGGAGCTCTGCTTTTGGGACACAAAGCACCCATAAACGTGCTCGAGCTGCTTGGGGAAAATGTGGTTTTATGGCTCCTTTGTGTCTCCAGGGTGGCTGGGTGAATCTGGTGTGAAATGCTTAAGGCTTCTCTTGCCTCTTATGCCTCTTCTTTTCCGCGTTATGTTGCTGGGCAACGTTTTCCTGTTGTGTATAAATCCCTCGCAGTACTGAAATCGCAGCAGCGGCTCTCGGGAAAGGGATGCAGCTTAGTGGTGTTCTCGTTCGGCCATGGTTTCTGACATCTCTGCTCCTGGTTAACGTTAATGATAACATTGCAGTGATCATGGGGGGGGAGTTCAAAACAACTCTCATTTCTTCTTGCGGGTGGGAGAAACCTTCACCAGTAGCTGGGAAGCTGTCTTAACGTAAGCAGTCTGTGCAGCAGAGCTGTGTTTCGGGCAGGTAAGCTGCCTGCCTTTTCAGAGGGTGTCTGCTCAATGTTTTTTTCCTGCAAGAGAAAAAAATAATTATTTAAAAAAAAGGAGGAATCAGCTTCTGTCAAGCTTGAAAACAGTCGGTGAAGATGCCAAAGCTGCGCAGTGGCTGCAGAACCCAAAGGGTCGGATTGCTGGAGTGTTGGCTGGCCCTTGCTGGCGCAGGAGCTGTTCTGGCCCCTGGGGAAGGGCAGGGGAGCAGGCAGGCTCTGCCAAGACCCTGCTGGTAGAGCCACGGTGGGGGGCTGGCCTGGCTGAGCTCGAGAAGGCATCTCTGCCCTCCTCTGAGGTATTTAAAGTCTGTTTTCCTTTCTTTCCCAGGGCCTCAGAACGGCTGGAACGACCCTCCTGCCTTGAACAGAGCTTCCAAGAAGAAGAAGGTACTCGAGGAACTCCTGTCTTGGCACAACTGAGTGCTGACCGCTTGAAAAGGAGCAACTTCAACTGCTCCTGGGGAAACTTGTTGGTAGGAGATGGAAAAAGAAGGGCTAGCAGCGAGCAAAAGCTGCACCTTGTGAGCAGAAGTGGCCTTCCTGCCTCGCCAGTATGCGTTGTCTCTCTCAAAATATTTAAGCCTCTCAAGAGATGGCAGCTTTTTGCTAAAGTTGTGGTTGTTAATAACATCATTAATCCTGGTTTGAGGGAAGAAAATACCTCGGGCTATTCTCATCTGCGGTAAAACAGATGAGTTTTGCAGGAGACACTCACATGAAATGACAAGGCTGTGCAAATTGTTATAGATTACTGACTTTGCTGCAGCAGAAAGAATTTATCCTGATTACGGGCCTGACCCTGAGAGGTCTGAGAGTAAGACAGTTTTTGTGCTGGAGACAATGTAGGTTTGTAAAATGCATTTAGGTTGCAGCAGGCCAGAATAACTGGGGATGCTTGCCACAGAGTGGAAAGAGCCTTTTTCTCCCCTGGTGCTGCTTCAGTCTTGCGTATCTCCACAGTGGTCTGCATCATCTGCTGCTCTCTGAGCCCGGTGCATTTGGGAAGCAAGAGTCAGTCTGGAGTCTAAAGTGTGGGGAGAAAATAAAAATTTAGAGGAGTCAAGGTAGGGTCTGGGTGAAGGTGAGGCAGAAGTCTCCCTTAACCTTTGGGGTTTGATCTGTGCAGTTCAAGCTGAAGCAGCTTTTGGAGGATGGATAGAGGATGCTCTGTGTGCTACTGTTGGCCCCAGTGCTGGGATGTTTGTCGCACAGGAGCTGTCATGCTGCCTTTCGGGGCTTCAGGCTCTTGGGTAGAAGGAGCAAAGTTGTCAGTGAGAATAACTGCTGGACTTGAGAGCTGAAGCAGCAGCCTTCTGCAAAGGGGATTTTTGCCACTGCTGGGAGTGTGTGTGTCACAGCCACAATTTCTGCCATCTGAGGGTTGGCTCTCTTCTAAATGAGTCATGTTTTAACAGGCATTCCCTGTTAAGTATTTAACAAACCTGACAGAAATGTTTCTGTTTGTTTCCCTTATGTCCACCGAATGAGGGGGTGGCTTAGGATGTTATAAAATGACTCACCGCGTGAGCTGTTGTAAAATAGAAGAATCATCTTGCATGTCAAGGCACAGCATAATTTGCAACTGTTTTCTGCCTATGAACTTACCCACCACCCAAAAATTTACTGCTGTGATTCATTGCTTTTATAACTGGTTTTATTGGTGCTGTGTTGGGAATATTTTTCTTGCTGTCCCAAACCGCTAGCTTAATTCTGGAATAATTCGTTCAGGGGAGCTTTCAGGGTTCTGTAATCTTTCCTTTTTTCTGTGCACACCCAAAGAAAGGTGCACAGTCCCATGGGAGCTCTTTCTTTTGTTTCGATTCCTGTATGACACGTAGAAGAGGTCAGTAGCTCATTTTTTTGTTTCTTCCCTCTACCGAATGGTTTCCAAAATGCCCCTCTGTAAAGACTGGTGGATGGTTAGGGATGAATCTGAAGTGTGCTTATTATCTCTCAATACAAACCTGTTTGCCAGAAGCTTGCAAGGCTTTTGGAAGCTTTGTTGGTGCGTGTTTCTAGCAGTGAGCTATCTACTGCATGGACAGAAATGTACCCTTGAAAGTAAGACGCACAAATCTAAATAGAATGACCCGATAGTAAGAACAGATGTAGATGTGGGTTAGTTTTCATTAGTGCACTGTTCTTCAGTTAGTCAGGGAGGGATGGATTATTTGGGTTCTGGAGCATGATGGTGGAGTCGCCATCCCTGGAGGAGGTCAAGAAACATGTTGTGGTGCTTCGGGACATGGGTTAGTGGGTTGGGTGGGGTTGGGTTGACGGTTGGACTTGATGATCCTTGAGGTCTTTTCCAACCTGAATGATTCCAGGATTCTAGTGCTGGTCTGCCAAACCCCTGGTTTGTGCCTTCAGCAGAAGGGGGAGAGCAGCTCTGATGTGAGGCTGCTGCACTCACTCCTGTGCAGGCAGGAGGCCAGGCAGAGCACACAGGGCTGGAACCGCTATAGGATATTACTGCCCCAGGGCACTTCTTACCATGCAGTTACAGCCAGAAGAATGGGTTTGTTTAGTCGGAGTGAAATATTACCTGCCCCTGGGGGCTCGGCACTCTGCTGAGCAGAGCTCACGAGTGCTGTGGGTTGGGACATCTGTAGGAGCTGAGCGTTGTGCTTTGCCTGCGGCAGCCACAGTAACATAAATACACTGTTTGGGTTTTTTTCCCCCAGGTCCCTGATAACTTCTTGCCCCCAGTTCCCATCATGTCACCCATCATGAACCCACTACCAGATCCGCAGTCTCAGATGCAGCAGCCTCCGGCTCCAGCACCACTCCCAGGCATGCCCAGCTTTCAGCCCGCGCCCGTCCCCGCAGGGCAGCCAGTGCTGCAGGGTACCTACCCGCCTGCTCCCCAGCCTCTGGGGCAGTGCATCATGCCACCTGCTGTCTCCAAACCCAGCACGGAGGGTGCCCCTGGAGCCCCCATCGGCAATGCCATCCAGGTAACGTAGCCCCAGCATTGCACAGTTGTGGTTGGTACATCAGTGGAGCCTTGCAGGGTGCAGCCCTGTTGGCCAGGCATTTCTTGTACCTCCAAAGTGCACTGCAGCGTTTTCAGTCACTAGCTTTCTGCTGCCAGGACAAAGGACAAAGAGGCCAGGGCTCGATTCTCCCCTCTGCCACCCACTTTTGCAGTTCATCATTTCAGGAGTAGAACCTGAGTGTGCAACTGGCCAAGGAACGGGGAGCAACAAAGCTGTGACAGTGCTCTGGGCCAACGAGTGTTGAAATGAGTCTGTAGCTCTGCAGACACACAGATGGTGTGTGATGGGTTTGCCCTTGGCTGGGGGTCAACTCACAGACACCCGCTCACCCAATCCTCCCCCACCCCAGGACAGGGGAGAGAATTAAAGGGGTAAAGGGAAAAAAGGACTCGTGGGTTGAGATAAGGACAATTTAATAACTAAACTGCAATGATACTGAAAATAATCCTATATCCAAATATACAAATGAGTGACACACAGTGACACTGCCCCCCACCCGATGTCCAAGGCTCAGCCTGTTCCCGGCTAACGATCCCGGAGCAGGGAGAGTCCTGAAACCGCACTCACGGAACGGAGAGAACAGTCCGAGCGTCCCAGACCCAGAGCTGACTGGGGTGGGGGGGGAAGGCCTTGGGAGAGCGACCACCTGGAGCGAGATGACCCGGAGCCACAGAGATCCGGAACCAAAAGGGCCGATCTTCCGGAGGGTCCTCACCTCTATCCTGGCCATGACGGGTATGGTATGGGATAGATTATTGGCCACTCTGGGTCTCAGTCCCGACCCTAAGATCAAATCCTGGGCTGGTCCCTGGGGCTGTGCTCCCTCCCAGCTTCTCCTGTTTGCAGACAGCCAGAGGAGCTGAAAGACCTTGGCAGCCGCGTAAACATCACTGTTATCAGCTTTCTTCTGAGCACAAACTGTTTCTCAGCATGTGCAGGCACTGCCAACAGAGAAGATTACCAAGAAGCCTATCCCTGAGGAGCACCTTATTCTGAAGACGACCTTTGAAGCTCTTATCCAGAGGTGCCTGCTGTCTGCCTCCGATCCGGTAGGTCTCAGTGGACTTCCCCGCGTACCCCTGTGTTTGGGTGAATGTGCCGGTACCTGGAGCACAGCTGGCCATCGCAGCCTCTCCTGAGGTAGCTTTTTCTTCTAATGGCTGCTTTGAGTAGCCACAAGCAACATGCAGAAAAGCCATAAGCACCAAGGATGTGGCCATCTGGGCTCAGAACACAGCGGTGCTGTCTATGGGCAGGAAATTAACCCGTTGCAGCCCCCTCGGCTGCTGTCTTCTAAGGAGGAGGGTTGGAATTGGTTACACTTGAGGTTTTGATGTTGATGGATTAAAAAAAAATCCTAAAACCTTTAGAATGGGCTGCCCTCCCTTCTGCCAGGTGATCACTATGGAGCCATACCTTGCACTCACCTGTTAGAGGGCATATCTTGTTAATTTGCTCGTCTGCTTATAATTCAGACCAGGAAGCAGCTGGCGTTACGCCAGATGTGAGCCAAGGCTCACATACTTGAGTGTGTGCCTCAGATTCTGATCTGTCCTTTGTGATTTCTGATAACAAACTGATTTCCAAGGGAAACAATGGGTAATAGAGAAGCGGAGGGTTACGAGCAAAACCATTTCCTGTGGCAGTCAGTATTTTGTAAACAAGCATCTCACAGCTTCCCTTTTATTTCCAGTGGTCAGTAAATAACTCGCTACCCTAAAGCCCAGGTGCTGACTGTTCAGCTCCTGCCTACCGCATGCTGAAAGGTGGATGATGAAAGACAGGCTGGTGGCCTTTGTGCACTGAATGTTCTTGGTCAGCAGCATGGACTCCCAAGGGCAGCCAGCTGAGCTGAGGGCACTGTAGGAGTATACTGGTCATTCGGTGGCACTTCTGTGTCTGCTGTACCATTGCAGATGGGTGTGTGTGTACAGTTGACATTTGCATGTATTTCTTTCCCCTTTGGGTCTCAGCCTAGCACTTTCAGGATGGACTCATCCACGCACTCCTGTACAGAAGCTTTTTGAGACCTTCGACCTTTCTTTGGACAGACCCCGTTAAGATCCAGTAGCATTTGATCGATAAAAATCGTTTCTTTTAAAGATTCAGTTGCAGAGTGCAGGGATAAGAGTGAGATCCTGCACAGACCCTTTGACCTTTTCTTCCTCTGTGTGCCCCTTCTCCCTGACACAGAGAAGGCAAAAGCATTCCATCCACATCTGCACCCAGGGATTGCTTTTATGCTCTGCCAACACATTTTTCTTCTTGTTAAGTCTGATTTTCTTAGGCAGAGCAAGTGTTTGCAGCACTGAGACGCTGTCCTGACTCTACGTCAGTTACTGTCAGAACAAACGCAGACACCACTCAGTTAGTACATTCCGAAGCGGGAAATGGGAACATGGCGAGAGTTCCTGCTTAGGGGCTGGAACAGGATTTATGTATTCCTCTTTTTCTCTAGTTGGCCATCTGTAAAGTGAAACTACCATGTATGTCTTTTCACAGGTTTTGAAACAAGTTATCATAGAATCCCAGAAGGGTTTGGGCTGGAAGGGACCTTAAAGCCCATCCAGTGCCACCCCCTGCCATGGGCAGGGACACCTCCCACTAGCCCAGGTTGCCCAAAGCCTCATCCAGCCTGGCCTTGAACCCCTCCAGGGATGGGGCATCCACAGCTTCTCTGGGCAACCTGGGCCACTGCCTCACCCCCCGCACAGGAAAACATTTCTTACCAAGATCTCATCTCAGTGTCCACTCTTCCATCTTATACCCTTTTTCCTTACTTGTCCCACTGCCTCGGTAGGATAACTACTGCTGAGGGGTTTTCTGCGTATGACCTGGAAGATCCACAAGCTGAGTTCTCTGCTGTGCCCTTTGCCATCCAAACAGCTTTCCCTAATTCTAGCACAGCCGGCAGCTGCTGGTCTGTCTTTACACCTGAGCTAGAGCGTTCTTGTGGGCGTTATTTTCTCTCTTGGAAATTAACAGAAAAACTTTTTTCCCGTTGCCAGGGGAAATGGCAGTATCGTCAGTGAAGACGGGTGAATGTTGCATACTGATTTAGGAGGAAGTTCCGATACTCCTGTGCCATTTCTTCTGCTGTTGGCTGTCTTCTGGTTTTTGTGCTTCTGTAATTGTAACCTTGCTGCTTTATTACTGTTTTACTATTCTGGAGTAAAACCTTCCATTTCTGTAGCTGCTTGTTTAAAAAAAAAAAAAAAAAATGGGATAGAGATGCATTTCTCCCACAGCTGCTGTGGCACTCCAGGTGGAATATACTGGGGTTATTTTAAGAGCCTTTGGTGGCAAAATAATCCTAGACACATCAGTGGGTGGTTTGTAGAAAATTATGGAAGCTCAAAGGATCTGTTTGGGTTAGGTTATTAGTTTTTCTGTCGACAGTAAAAACTTTCAAACAAACTCCTGGTTTTACTAATTATAGAATGAAAAATATGATTAGGATTTGCCCTAAAAGGTGACTGAGCTGTACATACTTAGACTTCAGCGACTGTGTGTGTCCTAAAGCTCTCGTTGATGTTGCTGGGTACTTGATTCCAGTAATAACTTTATCCAGATATCATTATGCTTCGCCAGTGAGCCGTAGAAAAAGAATTCCTACTGCAGCTCATAATTCTATCAGCTGACACCAGTGGGTTCTGCAAATGACCAGTGGCTTTCAGGGTGCACCTCTCCAGTTTCATATTCTCTGGAGCTAACTAGAGCGGTTACATGTGGACAAACTGCAGTCATATCACTTTGGTTTCCTAGAAAAATCAGGGGTGAGAAGTACAAAGCAAATAATTCAAATGGTGTGTTAGGAAAATATTGTTGAGCAAGGAGTGTCACGTGCTGGGTGGGTCTCTTTGCAATGGCACCAAATCGGTGTTGTGGTGTTCAAATCCCTGTGGTTTAATGTAATTTTTTTTTTCTCTTGCAGCAAACCAAGAGGAAACTAGATGATGCAAATAAGCGTCTGGAGTCTCTATACGACAAACTTAGGGAACAGACAGTAAGTTCTGGTTTGTGTTGTCTTCCCCCATCAAATATTGTGGGTATGGCCAAGAACTTTGGTGGGGGTGTGGACTGACCCCTCTGTAATAAGTAGCAGGAAGCATCCTTCAAATCCTTTCCTTGCACGTTGCCATGCATTTCCCAGAAGCAGCTAGGTAGAGTGCTCGGCCCCAAGTGCCTGTGCAGACTTGACAGCAGTTTTGGGGTTGCATCATGGGTTTTGTGGTGCTGTGCTGAGCCAGAGAGCAGAGACACTGGGTGAAAGCATCAGGAGAGTCCCTCTCCCCAGCTCCTGGCAGAATGAGCCAACCTGACAAGTTTCCCTGCTTCCAGCAAAGGAGTGTGAGGGACACAGCCTGGGGTCAAAAAAACTCCAGATTTAGACCCTGGAGGCTCACTGGCTTTACTGGAAGGCAGATGTGCAAGCAGTTCTGAAGACTGTAATTTTTTGAAAGCTTTCCAGGAGGTCTGTGGCAGAACAAGGGACAGGGCTTAGATCTCTTAGTACTTCAGGATCAGAGTGGTCTGATCTTGCCATGGTCAGGCTGTCTTTGCTGAGCAATTAACTTTTCCCCCAAAGGCATCACAGGTAGGTTTTTCATGTGCCATAGTCTGTCACAGCAAGTCTCCCACCTCCATAGAATCACAGAATCATTCAGGTTGGAAAAGACCTCGAGGATCATCAAGTCCAACCATCAACCCAACACCACCCAACCCACTAACCCATGTCCCCAAGCACCACATCCACACGTTTCTTGACCCCCTCCAGGGATGGTGACTCCACCACTGCCCTGGGCAGCCTGTTCCAATGCCTCAGCACTCTTGCAGTGAAGACATTTTTTCTAATCTCCAGCCTAAACCTCCCCTGGTGCAACTTGAGGCCGTTTCCTCTTGTCCCATCACTTCTTCCTTTAGAGCAGAGCCCAGCACCCCCCTCACTGCACCCTCCTTTCAGCAGCTGTAGAGAGTGGTGAGGTCTCCTCTCAGCCTCCTCTTCTCCAGCCTGAACCCCCCCAGCTCCCTCAGTCGCTCCTCGTCAGCCCTGTGCTCCAGACCCTTCCCCAGCTCCGTTGCCCTTCTCTGGACCTGCTCCAGCCCCTCAATGTCCTTCTTGTGGGGAGGGGCCCAACACTGACCCCAGGATTCAAGGTGCGGCCTCACCAGTGCCGAGCCCAGGGGCACAATCCCTGCCCCAGTCCTGCTGGCCACACTGTTGCTGATGCAGGCCAGGGGTTGGCTCTGAAGGCTTGCAGGGGTTTGCAGCACTGCAGGAAGGTAGCTCCTCGTTGAAGTCGTGGCTGGTTCCCGGTGTGGTGCAGCTCTGGAGATGGCTGTTGTTACAGAAAGGAACTAGGTCCTGCGCCTCTCTGAGGGCCAAAGGATTTCTGTGTCTAACACTAGTGGATGCACTGCTTTGTGGTTTTTTTTCCTGCTGACCTGCCTTGCTTGGCTTCCTTGCAGCTCTCTCCGACCATCATTAGCGGTTTGCACAACATTGTGAAGAGCATCGAAAGCCGCAACTACCAGGAAGGACTGAACATCCACACGCACATCGTCAGCACCAGCAACTTCAGCGAGACCTCTGCTTTCATGCCTGTTCTGAAAGTTGTCCTCACCCAGGCCAATAAGCTGGGTGTCTGAAGTACCCCTGCATTTGCAAAGCCTTGACGGTTGCTTTTCCAAAGAAGTGCATTTCTACAGCAAACATGCAGGAAATGGACCAAACGCTTGTCCTTACGGCATGTCACGGTAGATAGAGCACTGACAAATGGCATTACGCTCTCCCTGCAAAATTCTTTGTTCCAGGAGGGCTGTGGAGCCCTGGTGCTTTGTTTTTATTTTAATCCTTTCCCCATCCCTAATGATTCTTGTCTACAAATAGTATATTTAATGGATGATGCCCCGTATTTTCAATTTTTAGATGCATGTTATACTGCTAAACAGTGGCTTTTAATAAGATACACATGTTAAAACAAGATAGGTTGTGTATCAGACCCTAAAACAGATTCTTCCCTTCTGCCCACTGTTCCTTATCCCCACCAGATTAAAGTCTGATTGGATTATGTGTATTTGATCTTTCATTTTATGAAGCTGCTTGCAGTTCTGTTATTACAATTTACATGTTAAATATCTTCATATTGCACTGGGGCAAAGAAGAAAAATAAAGGCTAATGTGATATTTTCAATAAATGTTAATTTATTAAACCGTGTCTTTATAAAGTACAACTTAAACATCTTGAACCTGGAATACAGTAGGCTGCTTTCTGTTGCATCCTAGGCTGGAGGATATTTTTTTTTTCTCTAGGCTCATCACTAAAAGCTCTATTTAACATTCACAGACAGATTTTCGTTTCACGGAAAGCTTTAGCAAGGATGTTGAACACGTCTGCATGCATTTTTAAAAGCGAAGAGCAAAAAGAATGCAGAGTGGTTTAAGCTGCCCGTACAGAGACAGAGATATCTGGTGTGTACAAGGTACAAATTGTTTCTTGCAGTCCCCTGAACCCGGAGGTTGCTGCTCTGCTCGCCGCTGCGAGGGTGCGCTGTGCTGGGAGACCACCAGCACGCTTCTGCTGGCCCTTAGCGAGGGGCGTTGGGTGAGTTTCACAGCGCGCTGTCCTTTCCTTCAGCCCAGCTGCAGTTGGCTTTAACTTTTAAAAATTGGAAATGGCGTGATGTGAATAACGAGTATGTCTAGAAAGAACAGCCGCTGGAAGAAATGTCCAGGTTTTAAAAAGAAAAAAAAAAAAACCCACACCAAACAAAAAAAACCAGCGGTTTTGCCTGAAAACTACCCAAAGTATCCGTGCCTGGGCAAGGTAGGTTTGGCAATACATACTGCAAGAAATATTTGGGAATCACTGCTGTCTTCAGTGGCTTAAACTGATCATGAGTTGCAGATTTGTCAGGCAAATCCGTTCCATTCCTCTGACAAAATCGAGCTTAATTTTATTTCGTTGCTGGTCTTTTCTGACCTCATAATTCTAAAAAGAATCAGTGAATATAAAGCATCCCTTTGGAATTGCTTTGTTTCAGGAGTTTAAAACCCAAGGGGCCTGCTTTCTGCAAGCTTGGAGGGAAACGATGGGGCCCTGAGAATGGAGAAGGCAGGAAAAAAAGGGGCTGCACCCAAGCAAAACATGTTGCCATCCACAGTGAGAGCAGAAACGGGACGGCTTAGTGCAGGGGGATCTCTTTGTGCAGGTGGAAAGGAGCGCTGCGCTGAACTTGAGGATTGCTGCCTCCCGCCGAGCACCCTGGGCGCGGTCTGGCCGGAGAAACAGACCCTTGTGTGTTCCTGGTTCTGGGGGGAAAGGGCAAATTTAAAAGAAGAACAAACTCAAACAGGGATAAAGGCAGGTGTGCTGGGCTGGCCTGATGTTTCTGGGGTAGGTGGGAAGGGAAAGCAAAAGAATGCGCAAAAGAGAATCTCGGGACTTCGGGGTGCAACTGGCGGCTGGGAGGTGCTGGGAGAAGAGGACATCAGAGGTTAGTTTTGCACATGCCTTCTGCGAGGGTTTTCGGTAGCACTGGGCAAGAGGCCGGAATGGTGGCAAGCGGCACATGCGAAGGGCACGCAGCTGGCTGTTACTGGGAGGAGCAGCTGGGGAGACTGGTGGCAGAAGTAGGATGCGCTCAGGTGGGTGCAGGGTTGTGGGCAAAAGCATTGCTGTAGCTTGTAAACCCATAAATCGGGAATAAGAGGAGCAGCAGGACCTGAGAGGATGAGCTGGGAACAGCTCCTTGGGATGACGGGGCTTTGTGAGAGTTAACGGCACTGCACAAGCCGGCCACCCAAAAGCGGTGTAGGAGAGGTGTAGTGACAGGACAAGGGGTAATGGGCATAAGCTGAAAGAGGGGAGATTTAGACTAGACATTAGGAGGAAGTTTTTTCCTGTGCGGGGGGTGAGGCAGTGGCCCAGGTTGCCCAGAGAAGCTGTGGATGCCCCATCCCTGGAGGCGTTCAAGGCCAGGCTGGATGAGGCTTTGGGCAACCTGGGCTAGTGGGAGGTGTCCCTGCCCATGGCTGAGTACTGGAGTGAAAACCTTCGTCTGCCTGTGCAGCAGCTCTGGAGTGGATTTACCTCGACTTTGCTGGCAGAGGTCCAGCATTAAGCAGGAACGTTGGGGATTTTCTTTTAATCGCTGCAGCGCTGCTGGTACGTGCAGTGTTTCCATCAGATCAGCGCTGTGCCGTGCCTCTCAGATAACATCATTCCCTGACAGGCAGACCGGGAACGTGCTGTGGTTCCTCTGCCCAGGAGAGCGTATGCCGGACTCACGGAAGGAGAAGGGACGACGCTCGTGCTGGCGTAGCTGTTTCCCTCCCAGAACTATGGAGGGCAGGGGGCATCTTTTGGGCAGCACGATGGAGACAGCACGTGGGCCGGCGGCACGGTTCCCCAGCGCCCTGCGGGCTCCCCTCTGCTTGGTCCTTGCTGTCGTGCTGGTCCCTTGCTGCAGCAGCACCGACCCCACCGTCAGCCTGGCTGGAGACTGCTATGCCTGAGTGGGGGAAAAAAGGAGTCTCCGTCAGATATTTCCTTCTGCCGTCCCCCCCAATACCTGCGATGCCACGTGGCTCTGTTCCCATAAGGGTTTGCTGTTCTGAGGCATGCTACGCATCCATGGCAAAGACAGGGCGGGATGGACGGAGCCGGGCATGGCTCAAAACAAAAGTTAGAAACAGGCTTACACGGGCGGGTGTCTGCCGCTGGCCAGTTCTGCCTCCCCTGCAGAGGGTTCGCCCAGCCTTGAGCGAGAGCCAAGGCCACTGGGAGCACACGGAGGAGTGTAATAAATAACGTACTGAGATCAGAAACTGTTTCAGCTCATCCGATCTTCACCAGGGAAGCTCAGGGCTGAGCTCCCAGCCTTGACTCCCTGTACGCTGGGTTGGTCATTCCCACATTTTCTCTGCCGGCATCAGACGGATGCATCAGCAAACGGCCAGGCGGGATGTACGGACACATTTCATGCAACCCTCGCACAAAAAGAGGCTAAACCAATTAAACCTCCTGTGAGCTTCAGTGCTGCAAGTTAGCCAGCAGGTAGCCTAATGAAGAGATGATGAGTTAAGGAGCACCCCAAAAAGGCAGCTGACCTCACCTGTGAGTCCGTGCCTGCCCGGACAGCACGAGGGAGACTTCTTGGGAACCCATGGCTCAGCTTCTTTGCCAGGCATACAAGAAGCACTTCAACACATAAACACCGAGCGCATATTTCTTGTCCCTCTGATGTTTTAGGCTTTGTTTCCTTCTCTACCGCTCCATTTGAACAGTGCTTTAGGGTCATTGCTTAATTTTTACAGCAAAAGAAAACTAAAAAAGAAGAAACCACTCTTGTCAACATGTTAAACAGCTCTGTGCTGAAATGTGATGGTAGCAGGGAGCCGTAGCATTAAAATGACACTCGTGAACTATCTGCTACCTTTTGTCATCGCTGCCCTCTTCCTTCTTTCCAGGTGGAGAATTCCAGGAGAACATTTGAACGTTGAACGTTTTAAATATATCAAACCCATCCCCAATCCAAAACCATCCAAACTCTGTTGATTCACTTGCCTCGGGAGGTAACTAATTAGCACAGCACACTAACGAGCGTTGTACCGATATCCCTCCCAAAGCCACTGTCCCCCAGGTCCACCTCTGTGTCCCCAGCAGTCGCCTGTCCGGAGCCCAGCCCTGGGTGGAGGTGCGGTGGGGTCTGCGTGCCCCCGGCCATGCTGCTCTCCAGCTCTGGCAAGAACATCCCTCGGGACTCTTCTGGAGGCCAAAAGGGGGTAACGCTTTCAGGGCAAGTAAGGAGAAGTAAATTCTGTAACGTCAGAGCTCGTGTTTTGCTATGTTTGTGTTAATAAAACATCGCAAAACTCTTTCTCTAAGACATTGCAAAGCCTTCCAAGCCCTTCGCAGCCTCAGCCCGAGGGTGCCGATGTGGTCAGACCCAGCAGAGGAAAGAGGCTCCAGGTCCCGCGTTATTTGGCAGGAAGGCTTTTTGGAGGGACAGGCACCACCTTCATCACCCCGCCGGCGGCTGCTGCCCGCCCAGGCGCTGCCACCCACAGCATGGCACAAGAGCAGGGGCCAGTCCCGGGGTCCAATGGATCCCTGCAAGCCCGCAATGTTTTCAACGGGAATAAGAAGCCCTGCAAGACTGAGTTCTTTGTCCTTTGTTCTCGCATTGCTTATCTGATGCACAGGCGTGTTGGCAGAGCAACCTCCTTCCTCCCAGCAAGACAGAGGAGCCTTTGCAGCACAGAGGCACCCATCCCCATCAGCAGCAGGAATTTGGATTCGTGTCACGGACAGCATTTCCCACCCCCGTGCGGCTGATGGATGAGCCCTCTCTCTCTGGCGAGGCTGGGAGAGGACGTGCATCCCCCCAGCAACTCAAGCCTGAGCCTATCTGTTGAGTAACCTGGCGCGGCATTGTGGCTGGGCTCAGCAAGGCACACTCTGTCCCACGGAGAGTCCCAGGCTCGCACGCTGCCTGGAAGGGGATTTGAGCCCACAGTCCAGTCCTCTCCCCCGTCCGTGGGACCTGTGCTGAGACACAGCGGAGGGAGACTCCCACGAAGTCAGCGCAGAAGATAGCGCCCAGGGCTGTGTCCAGGTCACGCGCAGCGCTGGAGCCCAGCTGGGCTTGCCCGCAAAGGCAGTGAGACCTTTCCCTCCAAACACTGCCTCGGGTTCTGCTTTCCAGCCTGCCTGCGCTCACTACCCCTTCACAATGAAGTGTAGCAGACAAAAAGTTTCCAGATTTTTAAACAACACTCAAGGCTTCTTTTTTTTCTTTTTTTTTCTTTTTTTTTTTTTTTTTTTTTTTCCCCCCAGACTTGCACAACCTTCACTTTGAAAAATACAGCCTTGGAGTGTTTACGGAGAAAATCTTTTGTGTTTGTTGCTGGTTTGGTTGCAGCCCCTCAGGTTTCTTCTCCAGGCAGTTCTGGCTCGCTGCATGTTTTCCAATATTATGTTTTACCAAGGGAAAGAGAAGCCAGATTTGCAAAGTCTTTTCTTTGCATCCCTGGGCAATAGCAAGATCTAAGGCTGGCAGCCCAGATCTCTGTTTGTGGCACGTTGCCCTGATGTCACAACCTGCGTAGCCAAGTTGTTTTTTAAAAGAGGTGATGTTTTCACAGCACCACATCCCAAAATGTGCTGCTGCCCCCAAACGCTCCAGCAATCCTGGGATAAATGTCACTGTCACTGAAGTCAGGCGTGATGGGCTCCGCTCATGAGGAATGATGCTGTGCAACGGCACTCTCCAGGGAGTGACTTTGGTCTGCTTTGGGCTTCGTCTGCTCCTCCGCTGGGACCCCAGCAGACCCACGGGGAGCAGAGGGACCCGTCTGGTCCCAGGTGGGCTGGGTACAAGATGATGTCTCCCTTCCAGTTTTGCCGCTCTACTTGGGAAGCTTTCTCTGCACACGACCGGCTGCGCTAGGACAGGGGCACGAGGCCTTTTCCTTCACAGAAGGTACTCAGCAGCATCCCCCTAAGCATCAGTGCTCCCCGCTGTCGCGACCCGGCTCATAGAACCACCCTGGGTGGGACGAGCGGTGTTCGCGAAGGTTCTGTCTATTCCCTTGGGGCAAATTAAGGTGAGACAGCACCAAAGAATTGCGTACTGGCTTATAACTGTAACACATATAATTGTCCAGGGAAAAGGGAAATGGGGGGTATGGAATGTGGAATGTAACAGAATCATAAAAGAAAACAAATTACTTGGTAAAGGTAATTCATGGCAACACTACCAACCGCCAGCAACACCAAAGCTTACAGCAATGGGATAACGACAGCGTAACTTCCAACAATACTAAGAAACCCGCACCAGCTCATACATCTCGCAATCACTTTTCAGTACTAAAATAAACAACCAACGGAAAACCCGCTAAACAAGCCCCAAAAGGAGCTGGCATGAAACTTAAGGTGTTGCCATATGTGCCAGAGAAAGAGCGAGCGATGCTTGAAGAGAAAAAGAAAAGTTTCCACCACTCTTTGGATCCTTGGAGATGAGCGTCAACATCTTGGGGGGGGGTTTGCTCCGTCAGTCCTCAGCATCTCAGGAGCCCTCAGGCAGTGGGCGCCAGCCCTTTCTCTTTGTTCATTCACCTTTTATAGACAAAAGTTCTCAGGTCTCTCCCTCACTTTCTTCAGCTAGCATAGGAAGCGATGGAGGTGTCTCCAGATTAGCAGAGAGGGGTGTCTCCTTAATTAGCGTGGGGGAAGGGTAGCATTAACTCTTTCAACCAGTTGAGCTGGAGGTCGTGCGGACCCTGTATTAGATTAACTTTGGCCTTCTTGGCACCTTGGAGCTAGAGGCAGCGCCTGACTCAGCAGGGGTTTGCTGCTTTGCTGTGAGCGCAAGGCTAGGTCCTTTGTTAGCAAAGGGAGGAAAGCCTCCGGTGCATCCTTCGCTGCTTCTGATCAGCAAGGGACAGGGCTAGGAGTCTACAACCGAAATGCTTTGAGACATCACAAAGCCTTGCCTCACCAGGGCCTTGACAGGCAGCTGCAGTTTTCTTGTAAAACCGCATAAAGAGTCCAATACACCCGCACCTAGAGGACATCCAGCCACGCCACAGCATTTGTCATGTCATCTTTGTTCCGTGCTGTGTGGGCTACCGCCTGAACAAACTGCTGTGAACTGGGGATTCAAGTGGGAGATGGACCTTTGGCTTAGTGGGTTGGGTGGGGCTGGGTTGACGGTTGGACTTGATGATCCTTGAGGTCTTTGCCAACCTGAACGATTCTATGATTCTTGCAGTAAAGGCATCACTGCACTAACGCCTGCTGGCGGTAGAGGAAACCTTCACAGATATAGCTATCAGTGACTCAGATTAGTTGGAAACCTCATAAAGCAGTTTCCACTCCCTGCTAGAGTGGCAGGAGTGTTTGTGGAAGGCAGCTGCTACGTTTCAGCGCCGCTGGCATCTGTGTGAGCATCCACAACGTGCTTTAAGAGCCTGCAGAAGCTGCCTCAGGACAAGTGTTTTCCTCTCGCCTTTCCAGAGGTGTGCTCCCTGGTCTCCATCTTTCCTTCACTCCCGTTTCACTCACCCCGTGCCCTGACCAGCGTACCTGTGCAAGCCACGGTGCGCGGAGGTGAGCTTGAGCTGTGCAGTTTGCTCCCGTGAGCCCAGGGGTCACCCACGGCGTAGCACGTCCAGCAGCAGCCAGAGAGCAGCGGATGTATGAGGGCTGGGGGCTTTGTTCTGCTCTCTGATGCTAAGAGATGGAAAAGTCACTGAAGGACAGAGTCCTCCCTCCTGCCTGCGCCTGGCATCGTATGGTAGAGCGCTGAAAGGAAGGCCAGCATCCCATATTAAGTAGGTAGTAGGTACACTTGGACGTGACCTTGGAAGGAAGTGAGAGCTGGAAAGCACAGCGCAAGTTAAATCCCCCCCTTTCTGCGGTCCTGGCGCAGTGATGGAAAGAAAACACAGGCTGGAAATAACGAAGGAGCCGGCCCCAGCCAAGGTGGAGGCCTGCCAACATCCCTGTGCTGCTCCTTCCTTCCCACCCGCCCCCCCCCCAGAAATATTCAAAACTGAACAAAATGTATTGCGGGCAGATGCTTCACCCTGACCTGGCATCTGGTTCCCAACTTAACGACCTAAGCCCTCCGTGCGCTGCTTGCACAGGACGCACTGCCCTGTTCCCCGGCTGCTGACGCACCAGGCCAGTGCCAGTGAACTCCTTTCCGCCCGCTGCTGCTCCGGGAACCTGTGCCAGCCCTCTGACCCGGGCGAGCTCGCCATTGACAACCCGGCTGGGGTGTCCCGAGAAATGTGGGGTCCCTCCTCTCCCGCAGCAGCGACAGGGGCCGTGGGGGAACGTGGCCCACAGGCCTCTGAACACGGAGATAACCCTCCAACCGCGCTGGGACGGAGCAGACAAAAAGCCAAGCACACTCTTAAGAGTGTTTTAAATTAATCTTAATTTAATTCGAAATTAATTTGAAATTAATTGGGGTGTGTCTTGCTAATAGAAAGCTTGCTTTTTTTTTTTTCTTTTATTAATTTTCAGTGTCTAGCCTCTTACTCCCACTCAGAAAAACTTCACGAACTCATCGCTGTTCCTCCCTAGCACCGGTGGGACACTTGAACTCCGGTTCCACGGGCGGCCGAAAGGAGACGTTTGAGCCCCCTCTCTCTCGGGGAGCATCTCCCCCCTCGCTCTCCGCGCTCCTTGAAGGGCAACGGCCCGGCAATGGGCCCCGGGGGCCGCCGGACAGGCCGCACCCCCGCACCCCCGCACCCCCACCGCGGACTGGGACCGCGCCGGCGGCGGCCGCCTGTGGAGACCCCCCGCCCGCGCGCAGGGGGCGGGCCCGGCCGAGCGGCGGCGGCCATTGGCTGTCGCTATGCAGGGCCGGCGGTCGCCCCGCCCCTCCCGGCGCGGCGGGGCGGGAGGCCCATGGAGGCGGGGGCAGCAGCAGATGCGGCGGCGCGGCCCGGCCGCTCGTAGCCGCCCCCCGGCCGCGCTGCGCGGGGTCCGCCGCCCCTAGCGTCCCGCCGGCGAGATGGCCGCGGCCGGCTGCGGGCAGGCCATCGTCTGGCGGAACGTGGTGCTGATGGCGCTGCTGCACCTGGGCGCCGTGTACGCGCTGAGCCTGGTGCCGCGGGCGCAGCTCCTCACCCTGCTCTGGGGTGAGTGC
>WKFP01014130.1:131283-144882 GCA_011057875.1 Pterocles orientalis | reverse complement strand
GGGCGGGGCAGCGGCGGGGGCTCGGGCTTGTCCCCGCCGGCGGGGGGGCGGCGAGCAGCCCCTTGGGGTTTTTGTGGGTTTAATGGCTTCGCCGCGGGCGGGCGCGGGCCGGGGAGGGGGGATGCCGCCCCCCCGCCGCCGCTTTTGTTCCCGTTCCCCCCCCGCGGGTGCCATCGCCGGCGCCGGGCCCGCGGTTGCTGTAGAAACGGGAGGCGGCCGCTCTCCCTTTACATTCGTGGGGTTGGGTTTTCTTACTGAAAAAAAAAAAAAGAGGCAAAGCAGCCGATATTTCAGGTTAAAAGTCTTCTAGAGAAGAGGTTTGTCTTCCCCTTGCTGCTTCCTCTTGCTGGTGTGTGGACATCCCCGTGTTTCTGCTGCAGTTGGGGGCGGAAAATCGCCTGGTCCTTTGTCTCGTGGAGAGGGGGATTGGGAAATCTTCCCTCCCTCTTGGGGAGGGAAGATTGAAAAATCGAGTTAAGACCCTGGCAAGGAGAAAAGAAGCCCAGCTGCGCTTTCCGAGGTGGGGCGGCTCGCTCGCTGGATGTCTTCTTGCGAGCCGAGAAAAGGTGAGGATTCAGCCTGGGAAAGGAGAATGGGAAATCCAGCGTCGCTATTGCCATGCTCCAGCGAGGTTCTAACCTTTCCTCCGCCCAAGAACGATGCTGGGAGGAGAGCTGCCTCAAGGCACTGCGGTATCGGGCAGGGTTTCTCAGGGTTTGTAGGACTGATGGACGGTTGGGTGTCAGCATCGTCCTTCCCTGGGCAGCAAGTCATGATAAGTGTGGGTGGCCAAGAGGAGAAAAACTCAAATGCTGCTCCCAGCTCGTGCAATTTCTCAGGTTAAAAAATAAAACCAAACCCTATTTTGGGGTGCTTTTGAGTGAATGGAGAATGTAATGACCCAGGACTCTTTCATACAAATAGGGGAAAGAAGGGTCTCTGCTGCAGGGAACTCACCCTTGGAATCTTAAACCCTTGGAATAAAACCCCAAGGTTGTTCTCTTGCAGATGGGAAATGAACCTGTCTATCAGTTACCATCCTCTGCCCAGTTCTTAATTGGGAAACTGGTGCTGGGTCCCTGGTGAGGACGTGGCATTTGACTGGCTGCCCGGTTTGCACAAACCGTTCGTTACCTGGCAGGCTTGCAGGCAGGAAAGGTTTGGGGGCTGTTTTGCTTCGTTTCATTCTGTGAGGGGTACTCCCCTCCCCTCCCTGTTCCTGGCTGTGTTCAGGCGGATTTCATCGTTTACCTTGGCTGGAGCCTGATGGTTGGGGAGAGCAGGAGACCCCGCGGGAGCTGCTTTCGGCCCTCTTTGGTCCTGTAGTATGTGGGCAGATGGGCTTTCTTTTAATGTTTTGCCTTTCTGAGAAGGCGAGTTGAAATAATCTCTGATTTCTCTGTGTCGTAATGACCAAGCTCCCTAAGGCGGGAGCTGAAGGACTGAATTACCAATTTCAGCCGTCCATCCTCCAAGGTATTTTTTTCCTGGCTGAAATGAAACAGATGCTAAGTAATAAATAGGTCTCACCAACCTTGTAGTTTAATATCTGTCTTTCCGACATAGAGCGCCTCCCATTTCTCAACATTATTATTTTTAACAGCTGCCCTAAAGCAGACCGTGACGATTTTACGGGAATTTGCCGGGTGGTTTTGAGGGGGGCTCCACATCAGGGAGAGAGTGTATTGTCCCCAGCGTCCTGGCCAGCTGGACACTGCGTGCCACTCTCTCACGGGGTCTAGCCCCCTCCATGGTGGTGGGCAAGGTGAAAATACAGGATCTACCGCAGAGTACATCTGGTGAAAGGTGCTTGCTGTCATGCTGGCAACCTGCATCCAAGGTCCCTCTGGGAGACTTGGGGGTTGCTGTTGCTGAAGTTAACGAACCCACCTCACTTCACTCTGATGGAAGGAGCTAACCGGTGTCAGAAGTCCCGATCAGGTGTGTCCCTTGCCCTCTCCAGTTCTCCCCATCTCCTTCCCCGTGCAGACCTGCTGTGAGGGCTGCTGTGCTACGGGTGCTGGCTGCCAGCCAGCCTTCGGAGAAGTGGGGTGGCAGGTGAGGGCGTCGTGTCGGGTAGTTCAGAGACGTGTATAAGCTCAAGGGTGCAGACAGAGGAGCTGCAGCCCTTGTTGCATCTGTCTGTGGCTTGGTTCTTCTTCCCAAGCTTGCCTGGGACTTGTAAAGCTCCCCAGTGATCTTAGAATCACAGAATCCCAGAATGGGTTGGGTTGGAAGGGACCTTAGAGACCATCCAGTGCCACCCCCTGCCATGGGCAGGGACACCTCCCACTAGCCCAGGTTGCTCAAAGCCTCATCCAGCCTGGCCTTGAACCCCTCCAGGGATGGGGCATCCACAGCTTCTCTGGGCAACCTGGGCCACTGCCTCACCCCCCGCACAGGAAAAAACTTCCTCCTAATGTCTAGTCTAAATCTCCCCTCTGCAAGGGTATTTCTTCTGCAAGCCCTGGTGATATTCTGCCCCATGCTCCCCTGTGGAGCACTTGCAAGAGCAAGTGTGCATCCTGCTGCGTGTCAGGAAGCATGGAGCTTCCTGTGGCTCCCTGCTGCCTGCTCGGCTTTTTACTTTCTCCTCTGCCTCCTCCATCTGTCTCAGTGGGCTCCCAGCTGGGGGGGACGGGGTGCTTCCCTCCGTCCATCCAGGGCTTGCTTTCTGCCACCCCACCCCTCAAGGCAGTTGGTGATCCGTGATTCACCACCGCTTGCGAAGCGGAGCTGCAATGCCACCGTGCCGCCTAGAAAACCGCTGCTCAGGCCGAGCTGCTCAGCAGGGCCCGTCTCCATGGGTAATTTATTGGTGCTCATCCAGCCGTACGTGGCAGACAATGGAGAGGCGCTGCCCAGGGAAGGCTGCGCTGGTGGTTTGCTCAGGATTGTCTGCGCTCACCTCAGCCCATCGCCTCCTGCGTTAACACCCACGTTACAGCTTCCCGCACTCCACCTGGAGCCAGAGCTGCACAAGGGACCGCAAACAGCATCCTGGGTGGCACAGCCACCTTGTCAGAGGGACACCGAGAACTGGGTTATCCCTCCCCACAAGAAGGACATTGAGGGGCTGGAGCAGGTCCAGAGAAGGGCAACGGAGCTGGGGAAGGGTCTGGAGCACAGGGCTGACGAGGAGCGGCTGAGGGAGCTGGGGGGGTTCAGTCTGGAGAAGAGGAGGCTGAGAGGAGACCTCATCACTCTCTACAGCTGCCTGAAAGGAGGGTGCAGTGAGGGGGGTGCTGGGCTCTGCTCTAAAGGAACAAGTGATGGGACAAGAGGAAACGGCCTCAAGTTGCACCAGGGGAGGTTTAGGCTGGAGATTAGAAAAAATGTCTTCACTGCAAGAGTGCTGAGGCATTGGAACAGGCTGCCCAGGGCAGTGGTGGAGTCACCGTCCCTGGAGGGGGTCAAGAAACGTGTGGATGTGGTGCTTGGGGACATGGGTTAGTGGGTTGGGTGGGGTTGGGTTGACGGTTGGACTTGATGATCCTCGAGGTCTTTTCCAACCTGAATGATTCCGTGATTCAAGGGGATTTACAGTCAAACTGGTTAAAACACCGGCTTTCGGGGCCATCCCAGTGCCTCCCTGGAATTTGATTTCAGTCCAAGATGAACAAAAACAATAAAATTACTCATGTCAAAATTTTCCATGAGCTGGGAACTGCCTTGACCTGGGAGGCAGCAGATCCTGTGTGTGAGTCATCAAGCAGCCCTGGGCTGTGCCCGTGGGACACCCACGTAGCCATCCTGGCAGATCCCGCTGGCACTCTGAAACCTCCCCTGTGCCAGCCCACCCGCACTCACCAGGAGCCCTCTCGCCTTGCTGTTTGCCGACTGCCTTGTGGTTTGGTGCAGGGCTGTGGCCGGAAGACCCTCTTACCTTCCCTTTTCCTTCCCCATGTGGAGCCAGGCAGCTTGTGATATGTGGTCCCTCCTTCCTCTTGGGGCTTTGCTCTCCGCGTCCGTGCTGTTTCAGAGCTGACAGCTGCTGCTATGGGGCATCCCTGCCCTTCAGGTTTCCGGCCTTGGAAAGGGGTGAGAACTGTAGAGGAAATGTGGCTCGAGTCTTCAGGGGAGGTTTAGGCTGGATATCAGAAAAAAAATTATTCACGGAAGGATTGACCAGGCATCGGAACAGGCTGCCCAGGGCAGTGGTGGAGACACCATCCCTGGAGGGGGTCAAGAAACGTGTGGATGTGGTGCTTGGGGACATGGGTTAGTGGGCTGGGTGGTGTGGGGTTGACAGTTGGACTTTATGACCCTTGAGGTCTTTGCCAACCTGAATGATTCTGTGATTCTAAATCCATTATAGGAAATAGAAAAAACAGAAGATTAATCTCTTTACCTGCTTTAAAACCCTCCAAGCTGCTGAGCATAACTGGTGCTAACAGCTTGAACAGCTGTCAGGGGCATGGCCACCCAGAAACCTTTTATCATCCGGCTGTTGGTTCCCACGCTGATACACCTTGCCAGAGCCTGGCATCGAGGGGGGAGGATGGCCTTGCTCTAACGGTGCTCCTGTGGGAGGGGAGGCTTGCTGCTAGTTTTTTAGCGGTGTGCGGGAGATATTTTGGTGCCACACATACCCCCAGCTTTCTCCTGCGCTGGAGCAGCGGCTGGCTGAAAGTGCAGACAGAGTGGCGCTGCTGCCCAGCTGCATCCCTGCCAAAATGCACGCTGCTCCCAGGCGTGGGGCTGGATCCGAAACCTGCTGCCTGGATCTCAAGAATAAAGCAATTGTGACCTTATCACTCTGGGCTACTGCGTGCCTGGATGGCACCACTGAGATCATTGCCTCTTTCCCAGCCCTGCTGCTAGTGGGTCTGTGTCATGAGGCACGCGCTGCTGTTACGCACTGCAGATGCAAGTTTTATTGGTCTTGCACATTTCAGAAGTCTTGAATATTCCTGAGTGCCATCTACTGGCTTTCTGATTATTAACTGGTTTTGGTCATTAACCGTTTCTATGCACGCTGGGCTTACAGAAAGCTCCCTTTGTGTTAGAAACTCTGCAGAGATGGCTGTAAATACAAAATCCTAGCTCCAAGGAAGTTGCACTCAGTACCTCTGAGACCTCTGCAGGTGAAAGAGAGTGGAACTCTTGTCTCGGTTTCACCGATGTGGAATGGAGACAGTTGATGAAAACTTCTCTTACTGTCACTCCTGCTGCTGCTCTGGCGGGAGCACCCTCTGCCTCCTGACGAGTGGCTACTTTGAGTGAGGTTTTGGGTCAGAAAACAGGGAGCAAATGTTTTCCTCTTAGATACCTCTAGAAAGCTGGATGAGGCTTTGAGCAACCTGGGCTGGTGGGAGGTGTCCCTGCCCATGGCAGGGGGGTTGGAACTCGATGGTCTGTAAGGTCCTTTCCAACCCAAACCGTTCTGGGATTCTGTGATCCACCTTGGCAGGAAGGATTTACTGAACAGAAGGACCTTACCTTGCCTTGTTCCCAGGAGAGGTGTCCTGTCTGCTGGCTCCCAGAGCAGTCCCAGCCATGAGTGGTGAGCAGTCCAGAGAAGTTGCTGGGACATACAGGAGGCCAGCCTTGTTGTCCCATCAGCCCCAAGCTCCGCTGTGCTTTCAGCAACTCAAGACAGCAGCTGGTCCAGTAGCTGAGTGGAGAAGAGGTGGACGTTCAGAGTGAGAATTCCAGCTCTGACGTGCCGGTCAGTGCCGAGGAACAGCCCTGCTTGTTTCCAGCACGGGTTTGGACTGGCTTTTCCTCCCCTGACCCATTTGAAAGTTTTGTTTTACAGCTGTCTCTCTTAATAGTCAAGTTGCTGGCTCGTTCCTTCCCTCCTAGCATCACGAGCTGAATTCCCATAATCTTTGACAGGCACAGATCTTTTCTCCAACGGTACCTAAAACGTGTGAGTGCCCTGGAGCTGCAGGTGGCTGGAATGTGCTGTGCCCCAGCCTTTTGCGTCTGGGAACAGTCTGAGTTCTGCATCCACGGTGGAGCTGGGGAACACACCCTCCACCTAGCAATGCACAGATGTGAGAGTGGTCCTGGGCCACTTCCAGGTGCCTCTCTGAGATGCCGTGCTGCAGAGGATACTCCTGCCCATCAGGTGTTTTCCCTTCCCCGGCATTCACCCCTCTCCTCTTTTCACTGTTGCTGGAGATGATTCCTTAAGGGCTTGTCTGTGAACTTGCCAATGTTCAGCTATAAGTATGTATGGTTGTTCCCCGTCTTGATTTCATTTCCAGTGTATTGGCAGTGCTCTGGTTTGTTTCCCTCTGTTTTGTGTCCTGCACGTTCTGCGGTCACTGTGGACATGATAAAGGAATGAAGAAAAAATGTAATGTCTGTGTGAGCACAGAGCGTGGGCATGCTGAACCCTGGCTGCGTATCGCAGAATCACAGGATGGTTTGGGTCAGAAAGGACCTTAAAGATCATCCAGTGCCACCCCCTGCCATGGGCAGGGACACCTCCCACTAGCCCAGGTTGCCCAAAGCCTCATCCAGCCTGGCCTTGAACCCCTCCAGGGATGGCGCATCCACAGCTTCTCTGGGCAACCTGGGCCACTGCCTCACCCCCCGCACAGGAAAACATTTCCTCCTCAGATCTCATCTCAATCTACCCTTTCACCTTGAAACCATTGCCCTTTGCACTATCCCTGCACCCCCTGATCCAGAGCCCCCCCATCTCTCCTGTAGCCCCCTTTCAGCACTGGAAAGCTGCAATAAGGACTCTTCAGAGCCGCCTTTTCTCCAGGCTGAACAACCCCAACTCTCTCAGCCTGTCCTTATAGGGGAGGTGCTCCAGCCCTCGGACCATCTTCATGGCCTCCTCTGGACTCACTCCAACACGTCCATGACTCTACTCTGCTGAGGACCCCAGAGCTGGGTGCAGCACTGCAGGGGGAGTCTCACGAGAGCAGAGCAGAGGGGGACAATCCCCTCCTCCAACCTGCTGCTAATGCTTCTTTTGATGCCCCCAGGACACGGGGGGTTTCTGGGCTGCCAGCGCACACTGCCGGGGAATGTTCAGCTTCTCATCACCCAGCACCCGCAAGTCCTTCTCCTCAGGGCTGCTCTCCATCCATTCCCCTCCCAGCCTGTGTCTGTGCTTGGGATTGCCCCGACCCACGTGCAGGACCTTGCACTTGCCCTTGTTGAACTCCATGAGGTTGGCACGGTCCCACCTCTCCAGCCTGTCCAGGTCCCTCTGGATGCCATCCCTTCCCTCCAGCGTGTCACCACACCACACAGCTTGGTGTCATCGGCAAACCTGCTGGGGGTGCACTCCATCCCACTGTCCATGTCTCCAACAAAGATGTTAAACACACTGGTCCCAGTACTGACCCCTGTGGAACACCACTTGTCACTGGTCTCCACTTGGACATTGAGCCATTGACCACAACTCTTTGGGTACGACCGTCCAGCCAGTTCCTTGTCCAGCGAGTGGTCCTTCCGTCAAATCCATGTCCTTCCAACTTAGAGACAAGGATGTCATGTGGGACTGTGTCAAAGGCTTTGCACAACTCCAGATAAATGCTGTCGGTTGTCCTTCCTCTATCCACCACAGCTGTAGCCCTGCTGTAGGGCCATCATACGATAGCCCCTTGTCCTGTTGTTCTCAGGAAGTGGGTTCCCGGTGCTTCTAACGGGTTCCTGCAGTTGGGCAGCGTGAGCGGGTGGTGAAGCTGTTTGTGTTTACAGGCACGTTCACCCGGCTCTGAGCTGTGCTCCAGGCAAACCACAGACCCTCAAATCCTCCTTGCCTTTGACCTGTGCCATGAAGGTAGAGATGAGAGCTGGATCCAGCAAAGGTAGAAATCCCTGCCTCTGCTCCTACGGCGTGTGACGGGGATTGTTGGCTTCCTTGCTGGCCCCCAATGCCGGGGGGCTGGGGAGAGCATCCCTCTGGAGCAGCCCCGTGCAGGGAGGTGCAGGGGGAGTTTGTTGGCACTGTTAGAGTCAAACACACAGCAGCCAGGCCAAGGGCCGTGGCAGTGTGAGATGCCTCCTCCAGCCGTGGCCCACCAGCTCCTGAGCTGGCACAGGCAGGGTCTGGGGAAGGAACAGGGGTTTGTGACTCTAGCTTTTTGTCTTGAGTTATGTGTGGAGGTGGGGATGGCAGTATACAGGTTCTCAGGAGTTTCCGTGTATGAATTGGGACTGACTTTGCTCCGAGTAGAGGAAACGCATCAGTCAGGGATGTGTCAGCATCAGAAGAAGTCTCAAAGGGCTGGGAGCAGATCAGATGCCCCTTCTCCGGGAGGTGCCAACAGGCAGAGCAGTGTGAGCCATGCAGACCTGCTTGTCTGCGATTGCTACGACTGCAAAAGCGTTGCTCTCTCATCTGGGAGGGCTGAGCTTGGAGATGTCGACTCACCCACCAGAACTTAGTATGCATCCTCATCACTGCCGCTCTGCCTTCTCTCCCTGCAATTACAGTTGCACTTGTAATTAACAGTGTCGTTATAATTGAAGACAAGCATTTTCTTGCAATCAGATTTTATTTTTAGCGTGTAGGCTAACAATAAAATCTGCTGCCCCACGGGAGAGCCGAAATGTTAAAAATGACTGTGCAAAGTAAAGCAAGGCTGATAAGAAGAATGAGAGAGGGGAGGGCTGTTTGTCAGGTGCTGGTGTCGGGAATCCGTCATGCCATCCTTCTTGTGCGGGGACCTCAGCACCAGGATGGGGATTTCTGGAGGGAGACTGAAAGGAGGAGTTTTCTCCGCCCATTTTGGCAGCTGCCTTCTCGGGTGATGTTCTGAGCAGCTCAGAATAAAATAACCTGGCCTTGGCAGGATGGATCTGTGGAGGAACTTCATAGAATCACAAAATCATTAAGGCTGGAAAAGACCTCAAGGATCATCAAGTCCAACCGTCAACCCAACCCCACCCAACCCACTAACCCATGTCCCCAAGCACCACATCCACACGTTTCTTGAACCCCTCCAGGGATGGTGACTCCACCACTGCCCTGGGCAGCCTGTTCCAATGCCTCATCACTCTTGATCTCTAAGGTCCTTTCCAGCCCTAACCATTCTGTGATTCTATGATGCTATGAAACAGGGCTTTTCTGAGGCTTATTTCATGTTACTTTAAGAGAAGAGCCCAGCACCCACCTCACTGCGACCTTCTTTCTGGTAGTCACACATCCTCAAAGGTCTATAGAGATGTTAACTCATTTTGAAGGCAAATTCCGCAATACTAGGATTCTGTGTTTTTCGTGAATGGAGAGGAGGAGTTGGGATGCAGAAGGGCTGCAGCTCACGTAGAGAAGTGGTTGGGCAGAGCAGCAAAAGCAGGTCCTGCTGGGACCTGCAGTTCCTTGTTCAGAAGCACTGCTGGGGCGCTGGAGAAGGGAAATGGATGGGTGCTGGGTAACAGCGCGGGCTGGACATGGCAGCATGTCTTGCGAAAATGCCACAAACTCCATATTTTATGAGGGACTGAGGGCATAAAAAGGAATTTTGCCTTTTAAGAATTTTTTTTTTTTGGTTCGGCTGGATGCGAGAGGCTTGTGCCTTTGCTGTTCAATGAGGTGTAATGCTTTCAGCCAAACTCTGAGACTCGACCCATCAGAAGGACAGAGAGGAGGGAGAGGCCATTTTTTTGCAACAGGTTTTTCTCTGAGCTCTGTTTGGTTTTCAAAAGAGGACAGAAAGGAGCTGATGGCATGTAAGGCAAGCAGGCATAAAGCATCTGGGCAGGATGCTGTGATACAGAGGGATGGCAACGTTTTTTTTCGGAACGGCTCATTGTCCCCATGCCTGGATTTCCAGAAAACCTTTACTACACCCAGTACCAAACTCTTCTGAAAACCTGAGTGTCCAGGGGACACACTGCCATAGTCTGGGGCCACTTCACAGGAAATCATCCTCTGCTCTGAGCAGATGGAGCAGATCTCTCTCCCCAAAAATTTCAGATGTTGGACATCAAAATTAGAACCTCTTCCATTTCTGAAACCTGGGACCACCTTAGAAACATGGATTTACTGTTTGTGAATTCCAGATTGCTTTTGATGTTTATCTGGTTATAAAAAAAAAAGTGACATTGTCCAGAGTCAGAAGTCCCAAGAAGACAAAACCCTCGGAGCTCTGCTTCGGCAGCTGCTGGCTGGCCTGGGAGGGCACCTGCTCGGGGCAGGGTCTGTCCTGTGCTGTGGATCCCGCTGGGTGGGAAGCTGGGGCAGAGGCGCTGCTGCATCCCCAGGGAGTTGTGCCCAGAGTACCAGCAGCTCAGCTCCCTGCTGAGCCCTGCTCATTTCTTCTGCCCTGTGCCTAGAGACTGTGAAGACCGAAGCTTTCAGCTTGCCCAGACCACACCGTGGCTTTATTTCTGATAGCCAAGAAGCTGCTCTTCCCTGGCTCTCTACTTTGGGTGACCATGCCAGCGTGCAGAGCATGAGCTGTGGGCATGAGGCCATTCCCCCACCATAGAATCGTAGAACCATTCAGGTTGGAAAAGACCTCAAGGATCATCAAGTCCAACCGTCAACCCAACCCCACCCAACCCACTAACCCATGTCCCCAAGCACCACATCCACACGTTTCTTGACCCCCTCCAGGGATGGTGACTCCCCCACTGCCCTGGGCAGCCTGTTCCAATGCCTCAGCACTCTTGCAGGGAAGACATTTTTTCTAATCTCCACCTTTCTTGTGGTGAGGGGCCCAAATGGGGTGAGCTTTGGTTGGTGATGGGCAGGTGTGCTAAATAACGAATCCTTTTGACTCTAGGCACTGCTGCCCGCTGAACGTAGGATTCCAGAGCGCCATGCTAATGGCTTAACTGCACTATTTTTTTGCTTCTGTCCTTGAAAAAAGAGACAAAATCGGTGTTAATTCTTTCATAGCATTTATAGAGCACTTAAAACCCTCTGGAGCCCTAGTCGGCGTGGGGATTAAGGACAGCGGTGAGGTCACTGGGAAAGAAGTTAAATCTGCCCGTGGTTTTGTGATGATGCATAAGCATCAAACATAAGCATCAAACATTTCAGAGAAACCAGAGCATCTCCCAGCCTTCTCTTTTGATCTAAATTATAAACTGTTCAGTGTCTTAAGGCAATCTTCAGTTGCTGGTGAGTTCAGGGAATCTGTATTTGCTTCCTAGGGGACTTCTAGCATTCACTGGAATACTTGCTGTCAGCTGCAATTTCCATTGCTCTGTTGGCTTTATTTTTGGCACATTGAATGCAGTTGTCGATGTGAACATTTCTGCTATTCCAACCGGAATAAACTCTTTTGTATGCTCAGCCAAAAGGGCTGGCTCTGGGGGATATTCCTGAAAATGCATACGCAGGCATATGCATCCAGGCAGCGACAGCGTGGATTTCATGAGCTGGTGGTGGCAGGGCCAAGACGACGTGACAGATGGCTTCTCCTTGAGCTCCTCCACCATGGTACAGAGGGACGGCAGAAGCGTCCTGTCTGAACTCATCTTCTCTGCAGCCCTAAAACTCTGCTTTTCTTTTGCCTTTGATGTGCTTCCTCTTATCTCTGTCCCTCTTGGTTCTGTGTAGATCTCGTTTTAGATGAACCGCCTCCTGGCCTGAGATTTCACGTTTGGTGTTAGCAGGAAGGGGTGGCTCCCCATGAGAGCTGTACGGTGTGCAGCTCCGGGAATTCATGCTGCTGCGCACTGGGGCTTCTTCCTTCTCAGTTGCTAGTTTGAATCCAGCCCAAGGTGCTTCAGATGGCAGCAGGACTCAGCGAGCAATGGGTTGGCCAAGTGACTCTGGCTGCTAGCAGAGAGATGTCTTCTTCCCTGAGACCCCAGGGCCAGGGCAGTGGTTCAACATTCCAATTTCGGGACTAAGGTGGAAGCTTTCTCCCTCCTTCGTAAATGTAGTTCCAGGTCAGGAAATGAGCCTACCACATTAGGAAGATGTGGATTATGTTAAGTGTTGTGTCTCCCCACTGTGGAGAAGAAGACGTTCGAGGTTGCCCGGGACGATGACAGAGGTAGAGATGTATGCTGGGGATTTGATGACTAATCTGGATCTAACCATGCTGCGTGTTGACCCTGGCCCTCCCACCACTGCAGTGCGTGATGCTGACCAGCATCTTTAAATGAAGTGTTTGGATGGACCGAGTGTTGGTCTAATTTGGAGTAGGAAAGCTTTCCTTTCTGAGGGCAGACACGATATTGGAAGAAAATAGATCCCATATCTTGGTGTTAACTAACAGTTCGAAAAAGCCTTGTGCTACTGGGCACCACGAAATTATCGGCTGCAGTTTCTGGTCTGAGCCCTGATGTTGAATCGGGGCAGAGTCTTCTCCTGCTGTCTGCGTGAGCAGTGAAGTGGAGGGTCTCTGAGGTTTTCCAAAGAGGCTGGGTGTGATGCAACTGCTGGAATGGATGACGGTGCTGCCGTGAATCTCTGTCGGAATGCAGTTAGGCATTCCTGGTTTGGTCAGCTGAGCTGATGTGGTTCATTAGTCCTAAATCTGCCACTAGAAAACAGCAAAAACCCCACAAGTGAGGAACAGAAGGCAGACACAGGACATGCAGATGTAATTTCATTTTTAGAAGAGAAAAAAACCTAGCTGTAGGATACAGAAGTGTTACATAGTGATGATGATCGGTCAGCTTTGCAATGCTCGCTTTGTGCTCGAGCAACACACTGTTTGTATTTCTCATGCAGTTCTTGTAACCTGATGGAAGACCTTGGGGTTTAGGCATTTGGTTATTAAAATTCCGTAGCAAGCAATTTCGATCTGCCTGAATAAGAAGTAAAATGCTGGTGTGGAAACGGACAAATGCTGGGTGTCCGTCCCTGTTATTTTTAATCCTCAAATAATTATTTGTAAAGATAAGTCAAGTTGTGGTGTGCCTTTCTATACAGGGATGAAAAACAATGGCCTGTGCTGAGATGGAAATTTCTTGCCAGGCTTTGTCACACAGAGGTTTGCATGCTTCAGCTGCGGAGAGAGTATGTCCACCCAACAGTGTCGTGTCACAAGACGTCTTCATCACACAGCAGCGTTTTTTAGGTCAGTTGTTTTCAGGTTGCCCTGTTGCTGAAGAGGTAGCAGATGTAACAGCTGTATGTCTACAGGTGAAGCACAGTGTGTTAACAGTTTGTTAATTCTTCTTCCCCAAGCAAAAGATGTGCTTTCTTGGCCATTACCTTGGCCATCACACCTTGGCCATCACACCTTGGCCATTACCTTGGCCATCACACCTTGGCCACTACCTTGGCCATCACACCTTGGCCATCACCTTGGACATTACCTTGGCCATCACACTTTGGCCATTACCTTGGCCATTACTTTGGCCATCACACCTTGGCCGTTACCTTGGCCATCACACCTTGGCCATCACACCTTGGCCATCACACCTTGACCATTACCTTGGCCAGCACACGTTGGCCATCACACGTTGGCCATCACCTTGGCCATCACACCTTGGCCATCACACCTTCTTAAGAAATTACTCCCTCCAGTACCTGTGGGATCTTAACTCTTGATCCTTGAACTGCTGGAGACACAGTGTGTGTGCGAAAACGTATAAGCCTCTGCTGACTGGAACTTCAACCACTCCCGTTTGGGGCTGGGAACGTGTCAGATCTTGTAGATCAGTGTCAGATCAGTGTTAGGAATGTCATCTCCCAGCAGCAAGACCTCCAGCACA
>WKFP01014130.1:106625-117400 GCA_011057875.1 Pterocles orientalis | reverse complement strand
AGCCTCGGACCATCTCCGGGGCTCCTCTGGCCCCGCTCCAGCAGCTCCGTGTCTGTCCTGTGCTGAGGACCCCAGAGCTGGGTGCAGCACCCCAGGGGGGGTCTCAGCAGAGCGGAGCAGAGGGGGACAATCCCCTCCCTCGCCCTGCTGCTCACGCTGCTGGGGATGCCCCCAGGACACGGGGGGTTTCTGGGCTGCCAGCGCACGCTGCCGGGGAATGTTCAGGTAAATGGGAGAAAAGTGAGCGTGACCGAAGCTAGAGCTCCTGTAATCCTTGCTTTGAGCAGACAGCAGTCCAGAGTGAACCATCACCAGCTGAAATCCTCTAAAACTGTGAACTTGGGCTCCAGCACCCATCCAGGCCAAGCTAGCTCTGGGGAGCAGCAGGCACGGCATGTAGCATTTCCCCACCAGCCTAGGGGCTAGGAAAGACAGTTCAGCTCTTTTTCCGAGCAAACTCTTACAGTAGCAGAAGCAGAAGCGAAGGCCCAGGGAGGCCCTGCAGACCTGTGGACCCTGCTGCCGTGCAGTGCCATGGTATCCAGGAGGTGCAGAGGTATGCGGGGATGACACGTAGCGAACATGGGCATCTGCATTGACAGGGTGCATCCGAGCTCCCACGCTGAACACGGTAACTGGGAGCTGAGCTGGAGCTGGTTTGGGTCCGTGTGTGGCAGGAGGGGACAACCTCGCCACAGAGCTGTGCAGCTGGTGCGGGGCAGCGTTCCCATCCCGGTGCGGGGTAGTGTTCCCGTCCCGGTGGCACAGTTCAGCTCTGTGCCAGCGGATGGCTGCCCGCCAGCGGCTCAGCGGGGCACGCGCTCAATGTGCCTTCAGTCCAGGAGCCAGGCAAAGCTGAATACGCTGTGAGAACTGGTGGAAAGGATCTTCCTCCTCTCCCTCTGGCTTTAGGGTGAAACTGTGAGCGGCACAGCTCTGTCTTGCTTTTCACAACACCAGGAATACCAGCTGCAGCCCCACTGCCTTTCACAGATCTGTTTCCTCTCTCACCCCAGGTCTCTCCAGAGAGTGTCTTCTGCTGTGTTAGCTCGTGTGTTTTCATTTTTTTTCCCTTGAAGTGCTCATTCCACTTTTTTATTTTTCTTTTTCTTTAATTCTTTTTATTGTTCTTCTTTTTCCTTTTTCTTTTTCTTTTTCCTTTTCCTTTTCTTTTTCCTCTTCCCTTTTTTCCCTTCCTCATCCTCTTCTTTTTTTTTCCTTTTTCCTTTTTTTCCTTCCTCTTTTCCTTTTCATTTTCATTTTTCCTTTTTCCCTTTCCTCTTCCTTTTCCTCTTTTTCATTTTCATTTTATTTTTCTTTTTCATTTTTTCCCTTCCTCTTCCTCTTCCCCTTCCTCCTTTTCCCTTTTTTCCTTTTCCTTTTTCCTTTTTTCCCCTTCCTCTTCCTCCTTTTCCTTTTCCTTTTCCTTTCCTTTGGCACACAACCTTTTGGCAGGTGGCTTTGGCATTCCTGCCCGGGTGCTGTGCTGCTGGCAGACCTCGATGCGGCGGCCCCCTGCCAGCTCCCAGGCTGGCGGCTGTGAGTCCTCACCCAGCCCTTCTCTAGCCCCATCCTCCTTTAGCAGCTTCCTCACTGAACTGAAAAGAACTTCATCATTAACTCTTTGGATTCCGGGTTGTTTATTGGTACTTTTCTTGTGGCTTTGGTCTATTTTTTTTTTTTTTTTACTTTTTCTGCAATAACTGTGGTTTTTATTCTTTATTGCTTAGAACTGTTTACTTACAAACCTAAAAGGGACTTTTTAGGATAAGGGGAAATTGCTGTTAGCCAAGCTGCTTTGCTCCAGTGTAATCCTTTTGTGTGTCTCATGGAGCTGTCCCCCACCCCTAAAAATGAGCCAGATTGCTAAATAGTGGCTCTCTTCCCATGTAGTTACTGTAGCTATCATTACTGTGCAGAATTAATGTAAAATCAAATGGTTTCTAGTCTGATTTTGGTTTGAGTTCATGATTTATTCTGTAAAGGAAAGCTGGAGTCCTCTCTTTACGCTGCAAAAATTTGTCATCGTGGCTATTTATACATTAGGAGTTAGGGCTGATGGTGGTGATTCTGCACAACTAAGTATCATGCGCAGAGAATGTCGGGATAAATCCTCCCCGATTTCATAGAAGTCCGAGTCCTGGCACTGACAAGAACTGCAAGACTGCAGTGGAGGCTGGAGTGGGAGCTCATACAACCCTAGAGTCATTCAGGTTGGAAAAGACCTGAAGGATCATCAAGTCCAACCGTCAACCCAACCCCACCCAACGGTGGGAATAGTGAGAAGGGGTGACTGTACAAAACAAAAGGCGAGAGAGTCGTGTTTATGGCAGTAACTGTTCCTGACTGGGCAGCTGCAAGTAGAATATTGGTGAAACAATAGGTGTGCTCACAAACAGAAAGAGTGGATGGCTCAGAAACAAGAAACAACCAACCTGCACTGTGCGTTGGAAGTTGATAGAGGGACACAGCAGGCACCCACCTACGTATACGTATTTTTGTGTTCTTTTTTCATGTTTTACATTTCCAAATAGTGGAAAAAGCTGATTGTTGGTTCCCTTCTAGGCACTGCATGTTTAGCAGGGTTCCCTGCTGGCCAGATTGTTGTGCAGACACAGACACAAGTAGAAAACCCCCTTTTGAGGATAGGGTTTTCCCTTTTTGTACCGGTAACTCTATTTAAGTATTTGAAATTGGCTGTTTAACCAAAACGTGCCTGTACGTTCAGGGTGGCCGGGAGCCCTGGCTAAACAACGCATTCTTTCAGATCATGCACGCTCATTGGAGGTTTTCCTCTAATATTCTTATTGTTTGAAGCCACTCTTGTGTTAATTTTACATGTGCAAAATGAGCCTGTGCTCTTTAGGCACAGGATGAGACATCAACACCTGTGGGAGGGAGGCATAAGAGCCTCTGTATTATGGCAGCTGGGTAGCTTCAATGGGAGTAGTTTAAGTGGTCCAGTTCATTTGGGATTTATATCATTTATATCATTTATATCATTATATCATTTATATCAGCTCCTCCGATCTCCTCCCATTTTCTCTCCAAAAGAAGGAGCAACTCTAACGCGCTGTTCTTCCAGCCCTTTCCCGTGGTGTCCTCTTCTGTGGTGAGTCAAAACAACCCCGGCTATGGATCATCCATCGCAGGAATTCAAAGACACTAGAAAAAAAAACCAGCAAGAGCATCAAAGGCAAAGCAATCAGTGCACAGCCACATGGCCCTGGGTCCATGGGGCTAACCGGCCGGAGCAGGCGTGAGCACGGCCCCTGCTGAAAGGAGACCCAGAGATGGACTGATGCTGCAGCCGTAGCCGATGGGGGGATTATTTTATGCGTGGGAGCGTACTGCAGGACACGTGCGCTTGGGCTGGGTGTCTAGCCTGGAGCCCATGCAGTGAATAAGGAACAGACCTGCTCTCTTGCTGTGTTGGCCAGATGAAAAAAAATGCTCAAAGCAAGTTTACTTGGCCAATTTTTTAATTAAGGGAAGGAAAAGCAGTTCCTGGAACTGGGGGAGAAGGTTCCAGGTGCATTTTTAGTACCAAGTCATGAGCTCCTGATGATAAGAAGTCTTTTTTATTGTGGAAGCTCTGACACAGCTCATGTTTGCAGGGGTGGGACGTGATGCTGACGGCTCAGGCTCAAGCAAAGACCTGTCTGGGGAAAACTGTTCTGTTCCAAGAGTTGTTGCTACTCTTCCGACACAAGTGATGAACCTTCACTCCGTGGTACTTGGCGAAGGCAGGCTGCCTGAACATGTCACAGCACGGTGCTCCAGTGCTGCCAGCCCCTCCTGAACAAGGCACTGGCCAAATGGGGAGGGGTGGGAGGTGGAACCTGACGCCCTGGGGCCACAGCGCAGTGGTGGGCTGAGAACCTCCCCTCCTGTCTGCCCACCCGAATGACCCTGCAGGCATCTCCAGGCAGGACCAAGGATCATCTGGACATCAAAGAAAGCAAAAATCATGGCAGCTGGCCCCCAGTACATCCTGTGTTTTGTTTTTTGTGTCTTTCAGCGTATTTCTGCTTCCTGATGACAGCCCTGGGCGTGACGGCTGGTGCGCATCGCCTGTGGAGCCACCGTTCCTACAAAGCCAAGCTGCCTTTGCGGATCTTTCTGGCTGCAGCTAACTCCATGGCTTTCCAGGTGGGGTTGTCTTTGCCTGTCCAGATTTTTGACTTCCAGGGCAGCTTTATCTCCTGTGCTGAGATCCCCTCAGCTTAGAGACATCAAAAGGAAAAAAAAAAAATAAATATATATATATATATTGCCAGCAAGACATTTGCTGATAAAATGCTCTGCTGGCTCAGGGGATGCAGCCCCCCTCTCACCACCCATGTAACGATGCATGAGACAGTCCAGGAGCAATTTAAAGACCAAGCCAAGCGTGCCCAGATCAAGGACTGACCACCCTGACCAGCAGGTACAGGTCAAGCCCCATCCTTCCCAGGACAACATGGAAACTTTTGTAAGGATGAACCTGATGTGTAATCGAGTCTCTTTGTCCACCCGGGCAGTTGGAAATTTTCACATGCCCAGAAAGGAGAGCAGGCGTGCTTTCACAATCTGAATTTATCTCTGTTTTATGCAGCATTTGTCATCAGTAAAATTTAAACAGATTTGCAAAGAAGTGTGTGACTAGCTCTGTACTTACTGATAGGCAATCTTAGACCTCAAAAATGTTGGTGTAGCACCCAGCTGGGGGTAGAAGCTAGCCCAGAATCAGGATCTTCTCAATGTCCATTTAATGACTCCTTTGGCTTTTCAAAACAGAGGTATGAACCTGGACTGACGTTAAACTTACAGAGCCCAGCTGCTGGGACCCCTTGCGGCCCTGGGTACTACCTGTGTGTTGTGCCTTGAGCTTTCAGCTTGTTCCCTTCACTCCATTTGGTTGACTTCTTGTCCATGCAAGACAAAAAGAGTCCCTTTATCCATCTCTGTACTGTTCATTTGTTATCTTTGATTTCTCTTTCCTGTAAGGTGGAGAGAATTAACCTTGTTAATCCCTCTTGCCATTGCTTTTGTTTGAATAAGGGAATGTGTCCATTTTGACTGTAACACTCCTTTATTCTGAGCCGTAACCCAGCTGCTTTGTGCCGCTTGGTTCCTTGCAGAGCTTTACAAACCCCCTCAGCATGTGAACCAACTCTTCTGAGTTTTGAGAACCCCCAGGTGCTGTCCTTCTGTTTTACAGGCGATCTTATCTTTCATACCTAATTCAAATAACTGTGTCGAGCAGGTTTGCAGTGAGCCTGCACGGTGGGATTCCGTCGCCTGCCGCTCCCCTGTTGCTGTGGGTTTCGCTCTTGGCTGCGTTGGGCTCATCCTTGCTTTTGACTGAGGACATGGTGTGATTCTGAGGTGGGGAAGAACTTCAAAGCAGCTTCAAGCCACCTTTGTGCCCTTCATGCTGGAAGGAAAGCAAAAGGCCAGATCACCCACTGAGTGGTCTGAAGCCTGCTGCTGATTGCCGCGATGCCCGTTGACTGCTAAAGGCTGTTTCCACCACCGCAAACAGGCAGTGAATCCAGGTCCATCTCCTTCGTGTTGGCTTTGGGAAGAAGAGTTAGCATTGGAGATACCTACAGCATCCCTGAGTGCTGCCTCTCTCAATGATCAGCCAACTGGAAGGGCAGGGGAAGCTCTGCTGACCAGTTTCACCTTGATGCTGCGTGGGCTGTGACGGGCTGTACCTCCTCTGAAACGCCGTCAGACGCAGCTGGCTTTGCCCTGGTGTCCAGCGCATGTTTTATGATGGGAGCATGCTGAGCTCTCTTGCTTCTCTCCATCTAGAGTGGAGCGCTCCCCAGTGTGAAAGACTTTGTGCCTCTTGCTGTCACACCCCTGTTTCAGCAGTAGGTAATACCTGGCTTATGTCCACTTGATCTCCTAGTGCTTAAGTTTCAGCATCTCGGTTGGGACGTGCTGGGGTACCGCGGTTCCTGGCCATCTCTGGGAACCAAGCCGTGCCGTTTGGCTGGGGTGGTGCTGTGAGCATTTGCGAACAGTTACAGCGTCGGTTGGAAATTCGCGTCAGCACCCTGAGGTTGTTACAGAGCCCGATTCGTTGTCACATTTTGGTCTGCAGGTTGATGAAGGGACCTGTTAACGAAACCTCATGTCTGTATCGCTGTCACAGCACGATGCTGGTGCTCTCTGCTTTGGAAGGGATTTCATTCCTGTTTTTATTTGAAACTTCATCAAGAGTGATGTGTTCCTGGAAAATGGGTGCTATTAATACACCCGGAGCATATTTATACGTGCTTTGCTCCAGTTCTTGGTGTACTTGTTGCCAACAGTTCTGGCCTCTGGCCTTTCACTCCTCTTAGCCTTTGTGGTTTTTAATTAGATGCAATTCAGTTGTTTCACAGCTTCCTAACTCTTTCATCTGGGGAATCGTGGTTTTTGCCAGCCCTGCAGGTGTTTGCCATGGTGTGAAAAGCCAAGTTAATTTCTCACAGTATCATCGCTTTGACCTGGTTACCTGCTGTCCCTCAAATAATTTTATCGACTGCTGACAAACTGATCAACAGTCTCACTTGAAAAATTATTTCTGGTTAAGAAAGATGACCTTTCCTAAGTGTGCTTCTTGAATAACCTTGTTTTGTTTTTAAATGACTTAATCTTGGCATTTTTCCAGTGTTCTGGATATTCCCAGTGAAGCCACTTGAAGCAGTGTAGAGGCTTTCATTCCCTTTGATTTCTCTGCAGGAAAAAAAAGAAAAAAAAAAAAAAAAAAAAAAAGATCGAAGCAAGGTAAAGATCTCTCCTCGAGTGACTTCACTCGCCACTTAGGGTCACGGACAAGAAACCCACATGACTTGGGAAGAACAGGAGAAACAATTGAATTTATTAACTATTTACAACAAGAAGCAAGATACTGAGAGAGAGAAACCACATCTTAGACAGGCACTTCTCCCCCACCCCTGCCTTGGTCCCAAGCCCCGAGGCTTTGTTCTGTCCCTTCTCCCCTCCGGCAGCGCAGGGGGCAGGGAATGGGGGATGCAGTCAGTCCCCCTCCTCCCTCCCCACAGTCTGTCCCGGCTGCAGCGTGGGGTCCCTTCCTTCTCAAACTGCTCCGGCATGAGTCCTTTTCCACATGGGGCCACAGTCCCCTGGCTGGCTCCAGTGTGGGCTTCTCCATAATTCCTACCTGGGGTCCTCCACGGCTGCATCTTCTCCTGAGCTGCACCAAGGGACAAACCGTGCAGCACCGTGGCTGCAGGGGGAATGCCGGGAGGGGTGTGTCTCCTTCCTCTTGCTTTCCTCTTCTCTGGCCGGCTGTCTGCATAGTCCTCTCTTTCAGATGCCCTGGTGGTACTCCTTCCCCTACTCCCCCCTGACTACTGAACCCTTGGAGCCAGGGGTGGGGGGGAGCCCTGAGCAGTCAGACAGGAGCCCCCACTGCAGCCCCTCCCTTGCTGCCAGCAGAGCTGAAGCCCAGGGAAACCTTCAGCAGCTGCTGACAGGAGCCAAAACCACAACAGGCGTTAACTAACATTTCCATGTTTTGGGGCTAATGTTGGGCAATTCGGCAGGCTGTTGTACAGGCTCACAATGCCCTGCCCTAATAGCTCAGCACCCCTGCAAAAAGCACCAGTTTAGTCCAGTAGCCAGTGTATCCTGCAGTGCAGCCTGGGGGGATGAAATCCGCTTCTCTGAGTACAATCACAGAATCATTCAGGTTGGAGAAGACCTCAAGGATCATCAAGTCCAACCGTCAACCCAACCCCACCCAACCCACTAACCCATGTCCCCAGGCACCACATCCACACGTTTCTTGACCCCCTCCAGGGATGGTGACTCCACCACTGCCCTGGGCAGCCTGTTCCAATGCCTCAGCACTCTTGCAGTGAAGACATTTTTTCTAATCTCCAGCCTAAACCTCCCCTGGTGCAACTTGAGGCCGTTTCCTCTTGTCCCATCACTTCTTCCTTTAGAGCAGAGCCCAGCACCCCCCTCACTGCACCCTCCTTTCAGGCAGCTGTAGAGAGTGATGAGGTCTCCTCTCAGCCTCCTCTTCTCCAGACTGAACCCCCCCAGCTCCCTCAGCCGCTCCTCGTCAGCCCTGTGCTCCAGACCCTTCCCCAGCTCCGTTGCCCCTCTCTGGTCACAGAAAGTCTCACTTTATGGATCCAAGTCTGAAGTTGCAGTCCATCCCTTCCTCCCTGCAAGTCGCATAATCCCATTTGCAGCGGTGGGGCATTTCAGTGACCCCCATCTGCTGACAACTTGAGCAGAAACAGGACTGAACTTACTGTGTCTGATCTGGATCCGGTGCTGAGCTGAGTTATGGGTCTTTTATTCCAGCCTGGCTGCAAATACAAGACTTGATTTCCTGCAAAACAGGCACATCTCCTTTGATATCTCAGCTTTGTGCTCTTGTACACATCCTTGCGGACAGAGCAATAATTTAAATGGAGGTGCCATTTCTTATTGTGGAAGATGCATCCCTCCAAAAGGCTGGACACATTCAGCTCCTGCTCAGGTCAGGAAAAGGCACGTGTAGCAATTCCATAAGCTCTGTCCCATTTTCAGCGCTGTGTTTGTCCCTGGAGGGTGTCAGTGATAATCAGCCGCAGCCAGCTTGGAAAAAGGATGCTAGAATTGAGTGCCTCTGCCCAGTACTGCCCTGAAAATAAATATAAAAGCTCGCCTGTGGCAGGGTGATAAAATAACAATGTAAACATGTACGTACGTGGTCCCTCTGGTCCAGCATCCATCCTCAGCCAGTGAACACCCAAGGAGGACAACACAGGACCAGGGCAGTCTGACGATGGTAACTCCCAAGAAGCTGTTGGCTTCCAGCCATCTCCAGCCCTGGGATGTGTCCACTCTGTCACTGGTTCCCACACCATGTCCCATTTGGTGTGGCACTGATGGGAGCAGCATGATGGGCTGCCTGACTGCAAAGCCAGGGTCCCTTGGGGTGGATTTGTATGATAACCTTTTTTGAGGACCACCAGTGAGGGGCTTGTTGCTGTTAGGATGTGGGGAAGGAGCAGGAGGTGGTACACTGGAGCAGTGCCCAGCATCTTTCCTCTCGCCCCACCCTGCTTTCTGTGCAGAATGACATCTACGAGTGGAGCCGAGACCACCGCATGCACCACAAGTACTCGGAGACGGACGCGGACCCGCACAACGCCAGCCGCGGCTTCTTCTTCGCCCACATCGGCTGGCTGTTCGTTCGCAAGCACCGGGATGTCATAGAGAAGGGGAGGAAACTGGATTTCACTGACCTGCTGGACGACCCTGTCGTCATGTTCCAAAGAAAGTAAGTGGGAGTGCCTGGCCTCGTGTGAGGCAGGGGGGAGAGGTCCCTCCACGTGGTTGTCTAGTTGTGGCTCATTTGTTAATTTTCTCTTTCCCTTTTCTCCTCCAAGATATCCCTGCCACCTTGTTTGCAGGCATTAGGACTGCTGTCCCTCTGGCCCCCACTGTTACCTTGTGGCTGAGGATTGCTGACTGTCCTTCCAGGCTCTCCTGCAAAAGCAATGTGCCCTGTCCTTGTCCCTCTGCTTTTCCAGGAGCCCAGGGCTGGCTGCGTAACAGCCACTGAAGTTGCTGGGATCTTGGCCTTCTCGCTTGATCACTGGAGCAAAGGCTGTGATCACTAACTGCATTAATGCAGGAGTGTTCTGGGGTCGGCTGTGGGGCCCCCAACATAAAAAAGACCTGGACCTGGTGGAGAGAGTCCAGAGGAGCCCCGGAGATGGGCAGAGGCTGGAGCAGCTCCCGTGCAAGGACGGGCTGAGAGAGTTGGGGGTGTGCAGCCTGGAGAAGAGAAGGCTCCGGGGAGACCTTAGAGCAGCTTCCAGTGCTGAAAGGGGGCTACAGGAGAGATGGGGGGGCTCTGGATCAGGGGTGTAGTGACAGGGCAAGAGGTAATGGTTTTAAACTGAAAGAGGAGAAATTTAGACTAGACATTATGAAGAAATGTTTTCCTGTGCGGGGGGTGAGGCAGTGGCCCAGGTTGCCCAGAGAAGCTGTGGATGCCCCATCCCTGGAGGGGTTCAAGGCCAGGCTGGATGAGGCTTTGGGCAACCTGGGCTGGTGGGAGGTGTCCCTGCCCATGGCAGGGGGTGGCACTGGATGGTCTCTAAGGTCCCTTCCAACCCAAACTGTTCTGTGATTCTGTGGTTCTATAAGTGCACATTTCACTCCTCAAACCCATCTTTGGCACCTGTGGGCCAGCAGAGACAAAGTGCTTCTTCTTCCAAGACTGTCATTGTTCACGGGATTAATAATCTCTTGTGAGAACTGGCACAGACCTAGACCAGTTTACTACACACTCTGAGAGAAGTGGGAATTGAGCAGTGAGTCTTGTCCTCTGTGTGGGTACCTGTATTACAGGCACAAGTAGAAGACTCTGCCTTGCAAGTATTTGGTCCACGTTCTTCAGTAAACCACATAAGCTCCTTTCTGAGTGTTTTATGGGTGAGAGGAGCAGTCATTAGAGCCCAGAAATCAGTTTTGTTTTACATTAGAGAAACCTGTGCACTAGCAGAATTACCCCTGCATTGGAAGAGCTCCAGGAGCAAGGAATTCAATGCCCTCTGCGTATTCTTGGTTTTACAGGTTCCTCAGTCATAGAATCACAGAATCATTCAGGTTGGAAAAGACCTCGAGGATCATCAAGTCCAACCGTCAACCCAACCCCACCCAACCCACTAACCCATGTCCCCAAGCACCACATCCACACGTTTCTTGACCCCCTCCAGGGATGGTGACTCCACCACTGCCCTGGGCAGCCTGTTCCAATGCCT